>JAPTGZ010000027.1:35402553-35416415 GCA_029814645.1 Fowleria isostigma | reverse complement strand
TATAAAAAAAAAAAAAAAAAAAAAAAAAAAAAAGAACCTGTTCTAATGGTCAACAAATGACGTCTTTGGTAATATAACAGAGGTGTCCAAACTCGTCATTAAGGATACGGGGGGGTCGTCAAATGTCATCTTTATGAGGGAAAGAGGTAAGGAACATTTTCTTAGTAGATTAAATTGGTATTTCTATAGGTGAACGAGAAATATCGCAATATTATCGTTATGGCAATGCTGTAAGTACGCCTATATCTTAAGTTTTGCCATTATCGTGCAGGCCTAGTTTGCGTTACCAGTGGCTAAAGGGAAGTGTGGAACAATGGGAGAGCGATACTCGTCAGTGTGTTCCCTTTAAAAGTGGCTGGAGGGAAACGGCAGTGTGATACCAAATGAGGTTTTGGAGGGGGAGGGGAGTTTATTGCGTGACTTGACATTTTGCTCCATGTCCTTTTATGTGCAGGAGACTCTTGATTGCATCCAGAAGTCACAAAATCAGGGCTCGTACGATAAAGACGACTGCTGACAATGCCTGGGCTGGATGGTCGTGGATCTTCAATTTCCCATCATCTGCATAAAGTGTTAATTTGTTAAATTAAGGCAAACTGGCCTAACTACCTCTTTGATACTTCCACGTGTAAAATAAAATAAAATACTCGATAAAACTGCATCTTGACAAATGGATGTTTTTTTTTTCCTGTGTTGCATAAATAATTAGTGTTTCTCCATCTTGTTTGATATAAGATTCACATATTGATCATCAGATGGTGCAATCTCTCCTTTTATTACATTTGACTATCACAAGAGCATTTGTGACAAATTATAAAATGAAACACTCCTAAAATTTGAAATCAAATACTGAAAAATCACACTAAATCATTTTATTAATTTTCTAATAAGAACACTACAATTTGTCATATTCTTCCTTTTGTTTTACTCTTTCTAGAACAATTCTAAAGTTGAGGTATAAAAGGAGTTCATACAGACTCACAAGTCTGAAAACAGTGGGGGTTATATACAAGAGAAATGGAAAGACAGAGGTAGAGAGAGGGGTAAATACAAGGGAAAGAGGGGAGATACAAATATACTAATAAAAACAAAGAAATCAAACAGGTTTAACAAGTCATTTGGTGCTGTGGAAGTCACTTAGCCACCATCCAACCAAGTTTTAAACATGATTATCATAAAAAAAAAGGTTACATTTGATGCTTGAAATTACAAAATGTATATATGCTATATTTATGTTTGAGTAATTAAGTATTAATGCGTTTGAACGTTGGCCTTAAAACTGCAAATTGCCCTTTATTCTGAAGCCATAAAAACTAAACTCAGTCACGTCTAACCTTCTCTCAGTTACACTGTGTGAAGTTCTGTGGTGTATTTTTACAAAAAAACCCACAAAAACAGGCGACATCTGCTCAAATCAGGAGCTTAAATCAAACCTCGGAATGATGCAATGGTTGTAAAACTCCCTCTCCTACTTCCTAAATTGGAATTCCTGATTTCCTGCACTTTTCATATAAGACTTAAAGGAAGCACCACGACAGGATGAATATTTCAGGAAGTGACTGAACACATGGGAGAATTTTGCTATGGATCCACATGTCAAAATTCCCTTAGTTAAGTACATAACGTTCACCTCGATGCCTCGACTCGTACTGTTATTTCCACAGCACCAAACGTTACAAATGTAAACCTTACATCACCACCCGGTTATGTAACAAAAGACCTAAATAAAATTGAAAATTGATACAGAGTTATTGTGAATCCTGTTACACAAAGGCCAAATAAAACTGGCATCTCAACCAAAACATCAAAATTTATAAAAGAAAAAAAAAAAAAAATACTGAAACATTACACAAACTGTACAGTGACATCCATTACAACAGGTAGAAAAGGGGAGGGAGGCATGATAATTTGGTGTGGTGATAACGTTATTCATAAGATACAGTCATATTAACTGCGATGAGTAACAAAACAATTAAATGTGGGATATCACGTGACCAGCTTACAAGCTCAAGTTTTTGTTCTGTAACATATGGTTCAACAAAGTCATGACTGACACTTAAATCTTCATAAGGCTTTACCTTACTATCAAAATGCTTTGTTATTCACATAACAGTTAATGTAGAAAATAGTTCCAAAAAAGAATGAAAGTCCCCAAAAAACATTGCAGGTTTGTCTTAAACACAAGTTAAAGAGTTTTACTCCACCCGGCACTGCCTCTTTTTTTGGTAACAGAGGAGAGAGAAGCCCTTGCCCAATCGGCCGTGGAACTAAAAAAAAAACAACAAAAAAACAAGATTGTTGTGTTTTTACCAGAAGATATTCAAAAAGAAGCGGAAAGGAGGAGGAAGTAAACCCTCTCATGGAACAGGTGCTCCACTGACACAATCAAATTACAGGTGTGATATAACGGTACAACTCCGCCCACCCGCCCATGAAGCCCTGTTAACCCCACAAATGTCATAACTCCCACAAACGTAGTAAACCGCAAACGCAGCAAAACATTTGCAGCTTTTAATATAATAATCCCACAAATGTAATAACTTTCCCATAAATGTAAAAAGTCGCCTAACACAAATGTAAAACCTCATTACCTTTATTTTATGGAACCATTTTGCTCCCGTGGCGTTCCCAGTTGACTTCCATAATAATTCATTTATTATCACCTAATGGATTAAAATATGGTCAAGGTTTAATCAGTTTTCTCCTCCACTTGTACATCTGGAATCTGTAACTGCAACATTTGGGGAGGCTCTGGCTCAATGATCAAAGGGTTCGTGGTTCAAATCCCGCCTCCTACTGTCCACATGTCGACACTGAACCAGAAGTTGCTCCCAGTGAGGCCTGGTAGCGCCTTGCATGGCAGCAGCCGCCCACTGGTATATGAGTGTGTGTGTGAATGGGTGAATGTGAGCTTGTATTGTAAAGCGCTCTATAAGTACCGATCATTTACCATGTCCAAGTGTCCTTGGGCAAGATACTGAACCTTAAATTGCTCCCTGGTAGTGCCTTGCACTACAGTGGTGTATGAGTGTGTGCGTGAATGGGTGAATGTGAGGCTTTGAAAACACTGTGGTAAAGTGTGGAAAAGCACTACATAAGTTCACACCATTTACCATGTGATCATTAAAAAAGGGTAAGTATCCAAAGAACAAGAATAAATGGGAAGAAAAGAGCATGCATGTATGACTTAAATGTATGTGATGGACTCATTTATTACATCTGTGAAAAATTATAATTTTAGAAACTGAAGATCTTCCCACAAACATATAATAACTATTATATGTTTGTGGTGGGCAACTGTTTTGTGGGAGTTATTACATTTGTGGGATTATTACGTTAAAAGCTGCAAAGGTTTTATTACGTTTGCGGTTTATTACGTTTGTGGGGTTAACAAGCCCCATAACATAACATCCCCCCCAACCCCCCACCCCTTCCCAAATAAAAAAAAACAAACAAAAACTTAGAAAAAAAAAAAAAAAAATCAGTTTGAGGCATGACAACACCACACAGAGAGACACAGATACAAATAGAATTCCCTCCTCTCCTCCTCAAACTGAAAAGGTGGCTGTGCACCGACTTTAGAGACACAGAGTAGCATTATTACATTGCTGAACGTGGTATTTTTGGTTTTGGTACAACAGAAGGTTGTAGTGTGTTGCCTCGGGCTCACAAGCTTCAATGTTTCGCGACGGGGAGGGAGATCTCAGTCGAGCCCCGCCCACTGTGTCACTGGCTGGAGGAAGCACCCAGTCTCTTTTAACGCTTGCAAAGGTCAGAGGGCACCAGCCAGTTTTGACTTCGACATCCCAAGAACACTGTACACACGCCCACACGGAGACACACACATCATAGCAATACATGATGCACTTTTTCCTTTTTGGTCTGACTGTAATAATTATACCCTTTATTTTTTTTTGTTAATAAAAACGAAGCTAAAAACTCGGAAGGTTTTAATGAAAACAATTTCACGCCTAGAAGTCCTACATGCATGGAAGACAGTCACTTTTTCTAAATTCATGTCACGTTTGTCCCAATAACACATCAGTGCCCCAAAATCTATCTGTCCTTCTTCCTCCTAACATCATGTAGATGCTTTTATTGAGCTCATTTTTGGTGGTGGCTGGTGCATTCTTGGTGAAACAGCATTAGAAAATAGCCTACAATCAAATAAACTAGTGGACAGAAAGCAAGAAGTAAAGTCTACAAGCCATCTACCGACACCCTCTATTGGTTAGCAACGAAAAGCGCTATTAGTTACATCCACTCAACCAAAGATATTCTCCTCTCTCTGCCCTTTCCTCCTCTTATCACCTGTCCTGCCTGCTTTAGAACAGTGATCCCCCTTACTACCCTTTCACAGGTAGCAACACCCGTTACATGGATGCTAACTTTTGTGCTTGACACATTTGATGTCAGCTTACTATGGGCAAAAACGACGTAAAAAAAGAAACGTACGTGTGTGTGTGTGTGTGTGTTTGTGGGGGAGCATGCCCATCGGTGCATAACTCGATTAGTCACTTTGAAATCTCCAACAGAGTGAAACATCAAGCTAGAAGGATCGGAAGATAGAACAGTGTCTTGTGTTGACTTGGCAGAGGTGATCTTGGAGGAACAGATGTGTTGACAACTACTGGGGCAGCACTTTGGTACGAGCAAGGTGAGCAGAGCTCCCTGGTGATCCGTATCAACAGTTTGGCTGTCGGACGCCAAGGCTTCAAGAGATACAGGCAATCACACACAGTTTTCCAAAGCAAAAGGGTCGAGTGCAGAGGTCAACAGCACGTGGACAAGCTGTATGAGTACTGTGTGAAGGTAACGTGCATATACACATAATGTACAGACATCATGATCATCTACACGGCTGGATCAGTGGTTTTCAAAAAGTCCTTGATAGGAAAGATGTCGTCTATCTGTCTAAGCATCGTTGAGCTCCGCACCGTTTTTCATTCCGAGTTACACAGATTCTGTCGTCAAACTGGAGCCGAGGTGATGAATTCCTCTTTATCTATTGTTCGGCTGTTCTGTGTTCCAGCACAGGGTGAGTTTATGACATGTGAGCGCAGCCCTGCCTGGCCGGCTGAGACGTGACGTTGTAAAAATGTAAAGAGAGGATGGTAGTCGAAGCAGACCACAGTAGGAATGGAGTGATGGCAGGAGGAGCCACCGGATCAGTTGGAGGTGTCGGAGTGGTCGCTGCCAGGAGGACCAGGAGGGGAGGTGACTGAAGGGGTGTTGGTGGTGTCCTGCCAGCTGTTAGCCTGCAAACCCAGTCAGAGAAGAACAAAGCCTGAGTAAAATGACAGCTTTACTATAAGTAGATTTAATCATCTGTGTTTGTGTTTATTATCCCCGTGAGCCACATGAGCTTTACTAGTTTACAAGTCACAGAAGAAAAGGAACAACTACTGGATAAAACATAATAGTTTCTATCAGGGATTTTTAATGTTTTTCAGGCCAAAGACCCCCAAACTGATGGAGAGATAGAGCAGGGACCTCTGATATATATATGTATATACATATATATACACATATACACACACACACACACATATATATATATATATATATATATATATTACGTAATTGTGTTTTATAATACACACGGCATAGTTTAATGTATAAATGTCCCTTCCTTCATTACAGGTCTAGTCACATGCTGAGTGCACAGGTGTTGAGCTTGACAGAGTGTCGATGTGTGCATTTCTGACTAAAAGATAACCTGCCTCCATTTATCCAATTGATACAATACATTGGATCCATGTTCACATATATATATAGACCTTTAAATTTGTGGGGTAAAAATGGTAAAAATATTTTAAAATTATTAAAAATGGAGGTGTAACGATACAGAAAATTTTTGGTTTGGTACAGGGGTCTTTAGTTCCCTACATTTTTGGTACTGTGAAGGAGACTAGCAAAGGGGTGGTGGGGGTGCGCTCTGTAACTACCAGGGAGACAAGAGATTTCTACAAAATATTGTTCAGTCATTTGTTCATTAACAGGCACACCACATGTTACGTATTTTTGAACGTTCAATGTTCATTTATGGCAAACACTGTAATGTACTGAGTGTTTTTGAATGCCTCAGTATTTTCTGTGGTGCTGTCAAAGTAAACTCACAGGAATACTGCAGCAGGCACAGAGAACAAAGTGAGGAACAGGTTTACTTGATTTTGCCAACTTGAGTTAAAAAATAAAATCTTTCTTGCTATAAAGGAACCCATCAACTCTTTTGTGCCACAAAGCTGCAACATTCCAAAAACCAGAAGTGAAACTTAACATGCTTCAAATGTCTGAACTTTAAACAGAGAGTATGACAGAGGCAGTCGTCATGTTTTGGTAATTTTTTTGCACTGAGAATTTGGCAGTGTTTGCATTCTTCACATAGGCTATATGTATTCGTTTGGCCTGAAAACCCCAAACAGAAATGGTTCAGTATAAACAAGTACACCGATACACCCCTAATTAAAAACTACTTAATCAACCAAACATTTCACAACCCCCCTGCTGGACCCCTATTGAAGACCTCTGGTTTCTACACTTCTTTTCTTTGAAAGGAGTGGTGATTGGTTCATTATCAACTCTAAGTAAACATTGATTAGGTGATTTCCAGCTTAAGGACCTGCATTTTTATGAAAAACAGGATACAGAAGGAGTAACTGTATTGACATGAGAGCTAATGTAAGTGTAAACAAATTTTATTTTAGTGGTAGTATTTGCTTAACATTGCAACTGTTAAAAGAATGCTGGGTGATATGATTATATATATTATGTGACCATAGATTATGACTGTATCTTTAATTTTGTTATCATAAATCAAAAAAAAATTTTTTTTTAAAGTTTAAGCAATATTTTCTTTTTATATATACAGGGTTTCTACAGATTTCCACAAGTTAAATTTAAGACTTTTTAAAACTTTTAAGACTACTTAGAACAGAATTTAATGCCCATTTCACTGCCATACTGGCAAAAAATTGTAACACCTAAAATTTAGGAAAAATTACTTAACATCAGCAAAGATTGAAAATTACATACATACAGTACACATAACTACATATTCTGTGACTATTTATCACCAGGGTCTAAAAAGTTAGTGATAATTGGTTTCTAATTTCAATAAAAATTGTGTTTGAATGGGTGGAACTGAGTCGACTAACGGTACTTTCTTTCTAGTTTGGACATTTAACAGACACATTTAATCATAATACAGCCAACAAGTTTATGGCAACATAACGTAAGACCTACCATATCAAAGTTAATACCTTTTAAATACTTTTTTTAAAAAAGGTATTAAATGCAGATTTGTAAATTCAACACTTTTATGACCCTGTGGGAATCCTATAAATACACTATTTATTGAATTTACAGATAGTGTGTAATACTGGAATTTGCATCGTTCTCTACAGACTCCAATCAGGATATGAGGTTTGGATCCTACTGTACAGCTCTGGACATTTAGTAACCACAATCATTCAGTAATCATATTTTTGGAGATGCATATCATCCATGTCAGCCCTTGCTTCACCTGAAAAAGCTCCACAGCCACACCCTAGCAGCAGGTAACCTGGCTGAATGGGAACTTTGTTATTTAACCCACATGACAAACAGTTTCCGTACTCACATCCAGGCGATGAGGGGTGTAGAGGCCACTGCCCGACAGCTCCTCATAACCGGCCGTCAGGTGTGTAGCACGGTGCAGGGTATCCACCTATCACACACACACAAAAAAAAAATATATATATATATATAAATAAAGCAACATCAACTACTGAGTTTCCTACTGCTGTATCTAAAACACCAAGGTTGAACAGAGGGGCAGTTCTCATGAATGTTACACCTCCAGTAAACATGACTCTACATCAAACCCCCAGTGCTCGAATTTCCATTGTCTAAAAACCAGCAACTAAAGCCAAAAGCAAATCTTATACTTGGGGTTATTGTTATATTATCTGACAGTAAATCCCTTAGCAGTAGAAATCTGAGAATCCCCCCAGAAAAAACAAAACACTACTACAGCTACTGCTACGAACAGACAACAATCACAGGGACAGCCGGGTTGGAGGGAGTTTTTTTGGTATAACAACATGGGTGAATACAGAGAGATCGTATGAAGGGGTATAAAGGAGGGCAGGAAAAGGTGGCAGATGATGCAGGAATGGCTGAAGGATGGTGAGGTGGGCCATTAACCAGGGGGTCACGGAAACATGGGAGTTGTCCAGCTACAATGTTTGGGTTTTTTTTTTTTTAAAAAGACTACAATTAAGGATTCTAGCCTGTACTCTCAGGTATAACTACAGCAGGATATACTACAGTCTTACATTGAAATAACCTCAAACTGACATTCCTCTGGAGTCAATTCTTCAGGGATCACAAAGAGCTAAGAAAAGTCACTATTTTCACATTTGGGAAGGGGATGGTGGGGGGCGGTTTCTGAGGAGAGGTTGGGGCTAAAAGGAGCTAGTCTAGAGGTAGGTGTCCAGGGATACTGGGAGGCTGGGGTGACGGCATTGAGGTCAGCTCTGCAGCCGTCCTCAGTGCATACCTGCGGCTGTAGAGAGGGGGCGATGTTGAGAGACTCCCCGTTGAGGGAACGCAGACCAAGGTAGGCGTCGCCTGTGTGAGACAAACTGAATGACCCCGGTGACCCTGCAGGCAATATATATAGCCAAAAGCCAATCAGCTGCACCGCAGTGCCTTGGGGTCAAAAAGTCGTCTGTGGTCACGGACAACCACTACTGGACATAAATCCTGTTCTAATAACAAGCTTCAACATGAGGGTCACCCATCTCTGGGAGCATATTCTGATTAATTATGTTACAACTCTACAAGCCTTATTTCTCATTTCCATATTCACACACACCGATAAGAAGAACAAAAAAGTGAAAGTGCTGGGGGAACCTAAAATCATGAAACACATCTCTTGAATTCCATTTAGAGCTGTACAGTATATCGTTTGAGCATCATCATTGCAATGTACATGTGTGCAAGTCTCATCGCAGGTCCTGCAATGTGCGAGGTAAATGAACATTTACTTTTTACTTTGTTTAGTGACATTATTAGATTTAATTAATATTTTTAAATTATTCATTTTGGTGCCTATAATCCGTTATGTTTAATTAGTATTAATCTGTCTTGACTGGGTACATGTGTCCTGTACATTGTGTTTAATTTAGTTTTGGTGTACTAATGCATGTTTACAGGTAATTTCTTTGACTTAATTGCAACCATACATGTTTAAGTAGTGAAACTGGGGTGGGAGTAAATAAGATTTGCTTCTTCTCACTCCCTTTCAGGCTACTAGGGTTGTATATTAGTAGTGAATTGCTGTATATATTTATGTATTATGTATATTATGTACACAATGTTTACAACCAATGTCTCTACGTATATTTCTCTATGCATATTTGCTAATGTAAATTTCTCTATGTATATTGTGTGTACAGCAAACTCCCTAAGTATATTTGTGTACATTTATTTTTTTGTGTACATTTTTTAAACAGTTCTCATAGGGTTTTAAAATAAGGTTCCATGCACTTTTTAAACACATATATATTTATATTGTTTTAAAGGTATGAGTATAGTTTTTAGTTGTTTTTATAGAATTATATGTCTGTGTGTGTCCTTATTTTACTGATCCTAGGAGCGACCGCACAAAAGTTCTTATGCGTTATGCACAAATGGCAAATAAATTTCTTAAATCTTAAATATAATGAGATGTATGTGATCAGTATTGTACATTGTACATGTATACATAATTAGTACTGTACATGGAGTATATAAGCTCGAAATAAACAAAACTATAACCATAACTTAACGTCTTCTCATCTAATTTCAAGGGTACCTGACACAACCACCAATCACTATCGTTCTTAATCAGGTTGGAGTGAGTCGCTGGTAACATCATTGAAAAATGAGCAACCAACAAGAGAAAATCACCAAAAATGATGACATCTGTTATCTGGAATTATTTTGCTACAAAAAGGATGATATTGAAACACATGTTCTGTGTCAACAGTGCCTTGCAAATGTTTCCAAAATGAGAGGTAATGCAGCTAAAGTGTTTGATGATTTACAGTGGCACCACACAATTATATCCACCTAAATATTTTTTCATATCACAATATGTAGCGCAGAGTTTTTAAGAAATCGCGATGTCAGTTTTTTTCCAATATCATGCAGCCCTAATTCCATTATTTGTATACTTCATTGCACCTGTCCTGATGAGCTGTCTGCCTGTTGTAACACTTCTAATAAATGGTAAGGAGAAGTGAAGGTGACACAAATACTAATTTCCATGAAACAGATACTAAAGTACAGTCAGGACACACTGGCCCGGACAGTCTGACAATACATCATGCCATGGATGAGTAACGGCTGCACTGTGCTTCACACAAAGTGCTGCTGAGAATGACCAGCCACCAACAGGATGCTAGTTTTCTGGCAGTCAGATGTGGTTCATTTTAACCACATTTTAATCACTCTCAATTTCTGAACATGCTATAAATGTTTACTTCTGCTTTCTTAAAGCAGTCATCATCTCATACTCTACACAGGCGATGTTTAACTCTTCAGAAAATACTGTCTGGAAACCTGAAGGTAACTGCATCAAACAGCTTAAAACTGAAAAAGCTACATGACTCAAATATGTGAGTGATCACCTACCTGGTCCGTTCAATTTCCTTAGCAAATTGAGGTGACTACAAAATTAATATGTGCTATGTGTTAAGTAATCATTTAAAAATCAGAATGGATTAAACAGACAGATGCTAACATTTATATAATTTGTACAAATCTAATTCAGCATGCAAATTAAAGAGGTCATTCGCAGAGAGGCAACATGAGAAATGGACAGAAAGCATTTGAAGCAGATATCAGGTCAGTTCCTCACAGTAATATCAGTGAGTATCACCGCAAGCAATGTTCATGTGTTCTGAAAATACAGTATGAAAACATGCAAAATACTGCACTGTTCACTGTAGCTTAAGATTACTTGCAGTAATATACCAAATTGGCTGCGATGCTGTTACTACTCATTTAAAGCCAAATAATTACAATCTTTGACTCTAGCAGTGTGCCAACTGGAGGAGGAGAAGTTTCTTGTGTAGAGTGGGTTTCCTTTGCTTTTGAACAATCACATCAGCAGATTACACAACCATGTCTTAATGTTTGTGTGGGAATGTAAGTGTTTGTAGAGGAACTGACGCTTGGTAATGAGAAGTAGTGGGTTTGGGGTCAAAGTGAGATGGAGGATGTGGTACCTGAGTTGGGTGTCGCCGGAGAGTTAGCCTGGCTAGCCTGCGCTGACACATTGGCAGCATCCACCGCTGTCTTAACTGCGTAGAGGTTTGCTTCCTCCTGGAACTTACCAATGTTCTTCTTGTAGCGTATTCTCTTGTTGCCAAACCAATTAGAGACCTGAGGGGCAGAGAGTTGTCATACATTTAAATTTATAGTTTCATCTGCATTCATTAATCATCAGCGTTGGGGCTGCCTCAACTAAACATTGTTAAACAAGTGAAATACAATGACAGGAAAAAATAATTAGACGATCAAAAGTCATCAAAAACAATGGTTATGCAATCAAGTACTAACTCCTGTGTGTCATGTGACTAAAACAGACAGAAAAAAAAACATGGAATGCCTAAAAGCACTGTTTTTGTCAGTACAATGTCATAGATACTGATGTAAGAACTTATGTGGTTTTGGTTATTATCAAGAAAACCATGGAAAATGGATAGATATTAAAGCTGCATATGACTTTCATCACCAATTTTTCATCAAATCTGCAAAACCCAAGTCATAGCCTAAGTACCATAAATTCCTAAGTCTTTCTGTGATTACGCACCAGAATCTCTTCCCTCAGTGAACAATTTCGAAGTTTACTCCACCATAAACAAGTCCATGTGTTTACAAACATAACTGGTAGGTAACTCAGGCATTTCCGGAAATTTATTGCAGCATGCATCGTGGAAAGTGGAGTTCCACACAGAAAGAACCTGCTGGGTTTCACTTGGTCAACGTTTTTTTTTTGTTTTTGTTTTTTTTAATATCGCTGCCACTGCAGCTGTGTGAAACTCCACTTCCGACAATGCGCACCATGACAAATTTCCAAAAATGTCCGGGTATTGTTTGTAAACACACAGACTTGTTTATGGTGGAGTTCAAAATTGTCCACTGTGAGGAAAGAGACTCAGGTTCATAATCACAGAAAGACTTACGAATTTTACAATACTTAGGCTGTGACTTGGATTTTAGAGATTTAATAAAAAACTGGTGACAAAAATCATCCACAGCTTTAAATTGAACTCTTATGAGCTATTTTTGTTGTTATCAATATATTTGTCCAAACAATGTACCTTTAGTTGTACCAGGCATTAAAATGAAGAAATTGAAGACAACATAGGGTGGTCTAATATATTTTTTCATGACCGTACATTTTCATCTCTGTCTCACTGCTTATTGTAACATTTTTATACATTGAAAGAAAAAATAAAATCAAAACAATTTTTCAAACTGCTAGAAACAGTCTGTTAAGACAAGCAAATATATACAATTTAAACAACCAAAATAACCTCAGTAATGCACAAAAATAGATGCAGTGTTTTATTATTGGACAGTATTTGTGTGTGTGTTAATTCACCTGAGATACAGTGATCCCACACTTTTTGGCCAGTTCTTCCTTAGCTTCCTCACTAGGGTAAGGGTTAGACAGATGGGAGTAGAAATACTCGTTCAGCACCTCTGTAGCTTGCTTGTTGAAGTTGCGCCTCTTACGTCTGACACAGAGAGAAAGGAAATAATGAACAATATGTTTGGAATGTCCCTGTTTGACATAGCACAAAAATTACATCCATCCTAAACAATATAACAAACTATTCAATATGTGCACTCTCTTGCGTAAACACATGCACAGATTACTAAATAGACCAAAACAGGCCTACCTGGCATCCAAGAAACGTGAACGCAGGATCATGACTGCCTCACAGGTGCTCTGTTTGAGCTGCATCTGAATGGAGCTGAACTTGCGGTGGATGATAGCCACCATGCGCTCAATCTCCTTAGGAGAGATGGGCCGTGTGCGAGACTGCTCTCTCAGCAGGTTCATTACATGGTTGGTGAACTCGCTGCATGCCTGGACGAGGGAGACAGAAAGGAGGTGAATGGTGGTGTTAAAAAAAAAAACCAAAAAACCCCACATATAGATTCTGTCCATCGGCATGAAATAATTTTGATGATGCCATGCGGACCTAGTCTCTGTGACTCTTCTCCTGATCATCTGCCTTCAAGTTTGTTACAGGGCACAGCAAGATTTTCTGTTAAATTTGTTCAGCTTGGCCACAGCCTTTGGTGTTGCTACACATGCATCAGCGAGGCCCAACTAAGGTATTCAGTGTTTTTGTATATGTGTCTGAAGAGGACATCTTCTCAGGTTTAAATAGAATTCAAATTATGAACATGCATTACATCAAATTTTATGTTAATATGAGTAATTTGTGGCACCCAATATTTAATTTCTCTTCTGAGATGTTTGAAACCCCAATAAAATGTCATGAACTCACTGGATATTTGGAGAGATTCCACAGAATACACACCTCAACAAGAATTATAAGAACATCATTGCCTTCACAACTTTAATAGCTCGTCAGCTCATTCTACTTAAATGGAAAGATAAAAATCCACTGACATTCAGCCTCTAGATTAAACACCTGATGAACTATCGGGCATTAAAGGAAAAAAAGCTAAATTCTAAGTAATGTTGCAGCCTGTATTATCATATATTAGAAAGATGAACACAAACAATTTCTCATTGTAACTGAGGGGATATACACACACACACACATATATATATATATACATACATA
>JAPTGZ010000027.1:35375762-35395151 GCA_029814645.1 Fowleria isostigma | reverse complement strand
ACTTACTCGCACCATTTCTGTAGAATAAAGCAAAAAAAAAAAACTGAAGAAAGCGTTGCCTTCGGCTAGTTGTTGAGTCTGACATTAAAACTGGAGCACTGGCATTAAAAATGAATAATTTCCCTAATGGGCTTTTGGCCAGATTAATATTGGGGAGAGGTGTATTTCAACTGCAAATATAACATATAAAGAAGCCCCCCACTCTTGAATAAGTATGTTTTGTGAAGTACAGTCAACTTAATGAGCCCAATCCATATGTCTATTCCTACTTTAAGCAGCTCACGCTAATCAGCATCTGTTTGGGTAGTTCAACGGAGTCCTGTTGCACGCAGCCCCCCCACTCTGCACAAACACACACAGACACACACGCTGAGAGGTAGGCATTCAGAGTAAACACAGTGTGGTCTGATTAAGGTGTGAATTGGAGAACTCACACCTTGGGCAAACACAACACTTCAGTCCAACACATCATTAATCAGGCCTTAATTAACTAAAGAGAGAGACTTGGACACCAGAGCGATGACTACGTGTACCCCCCCTGAATGGTCATACGCAAACACAATGTCGCACACACAAATGCACACACACACACAACACTAATGAGGGATGGATCAATTTGTGTTGTCACTTAATCTGCACAAATATGAGACAACACAGAGTCTTTAATATATTTTTCTGTCTATCATTTATATGCATAGTTTTAGCAGACTGAACATTATGAGATTTCCCTTGATAGCTTCTCAAGCAGTTTTTAAAAGTCAAACTAGGCTGAAAAACAGAGGAAGAATAAAAGAAAATTAACCCCAAGTGTACAAATTATGGGCCACAGACAAGATCAGTAAATGAGTACATTTACAAATACTTTTTTTAAAAACACACTTAAATATCTTAACCTTAATTATGTAGTCAAAACTTGACTTAATGAGGTATTTCTGAAATACTGACCCTCACATGTATACATCTTAAAGAGAAACTGTAATCTTTCAGTGTCAGTAAATGACTAATTAGACGGAAAAAAACAACAAATTGTGTTAAGTATAGGTATATCAAAATGTAAAATTTTATTTACATCTAAAACTTGCATCTATCCTATAAAATACCACTGATAGTGAAAAAAGCATTAACTTAGTCTTCAATTAACTTATGACCAAATTTAGCCCAAGAATTGATCCACAACAAATCATTTTAAAGACAAGTTATTTTGGTGAGGAATGTAGAATTTTGTTTCCTGCTGTACTTCAAGTACTGCCAAGAACCTGTGACTGAATTTCTAATATGATCACCATAGTCTAGTACAGTTCTGTATAAAGCAAAAGATGAGAGACATAGGAAAAAAATGAAATGTCACAAGAGGAAGAGGAGGATGACGAAGAGCACCTAAGCAGGAGGCTTGTTATAGCACTGCTAGGATCTTCCTCCAGTCAACTCTCATCAGGCCAGCTGCCTCCTGTGCTCATTAGCACAGACTCTTAAGGAGCTCCTAAAGACTTTGTGAAAAATGAACGCTCATTTGAGAGGTCGTTAATTTGCACTGTTATGCAAATTAGGTGGCAATTAAGCGATAGATCAGAAGAGCAGTGCCCATTTATAACAAGTGAACAAGCATTATGACACAGTCAGATGGTGCCAGAGAGAGCTGAGGGTACATGGTCTGCACAGGTCTGATGTACCAGCTTAGTGAGGAATAAAATCACTGTCTCTGGTCAGGATAACAATATACAAGTGGTTATACAGGACTGCAACCATAATTGGCACTGCTAACCTGACAAACATACAGTAAATGAGTCTGTCTGTTATTGACCAATGAGAACACAAACTAATCATCCTTTGACGCATCCTTCCAGCCTTACTTGGGATTAGCAAACAGAACTACTACATCAAAACATTCATCTACTCTGATGAGCACTGCAAAGAGCATGTGGTCTTCAGTATTAATACTCAATATATGCTGATTATCCTTGTACACCCCCCATTCACCAGCCATGATGTTAAAATCTCTCCCCTGTATTTATGTCATGGTGTGAAATATACAAACATACTGTCTGGGGCAGTAACGTGCACCACTGCAGAGGGGTGGAAGGCTCCCATCAATTGTAATTAATCCTTAATTAGTCAGGATTAGGAGCTGGGCTCCGACACTCTCCCACCCCACCACTACCAAACTAATGCAATCCAGCTGAGACCACATTTACATATCTTTAATTAAAGAGACGCAGGCTTCCTTTAAGAGCAAAGCTTAAAACACAGAGAAAGCATAGACATGCTGAGAGGGAGGGCAGATGAGATGAAGAGGTAAGAATTCACCCTGTGGGTGATCCTGGACTGATACTGATGGGGTGCTCAGTGTTTCCTTACCTTGCTTAGGTAAAATTGATTAATCCGAAGTAAGGTATAAATGTATGAAACATGTATAACTGTTTTAAGTTTAATTGCCAATACTGTCACACTGGTCTACAAATCCTCCTGTGACTGAGCAGACTTTAAAGTAATTGGTAAATACTTGTTCAGTACAATAGATCAGCTGTAAGCTCATCCCTGAACTAAAACCATGATGTTTGTAAAGCCATCCCTGCTTTATAAACTGCTGCATATAATTAACTACTCCTTCAATACACATAATTCTGTGGCATCAAGTTATATGCTGTGTTTGCCAAAAAGGATCACACCCAAACTCAGACGTGACAGTAGCAAAATCTGTGTTATTAAAGTTTGTCAGTTACTTAAGATGCTTGTATCCAGCATTGATGAATCATCGCCAAAGTCTTATTGCAACAATTCCAACAACAATTCCACTGAGCTTTTTCCATTTTACAGCACACCCTAGACAGCAGTTTCACTTGTCAATATACATATGCCCAGTTCCTACAGGAATAAAACCACATGGGGGAATCAGTTGGCCCACACACCATTAGGCCTCGGCTGAAGGTTGGGGTGCTACGTCTCCCTGGTTTGAGTTGGGGGGTGGGGTGGGGGGGGTTGTCTGTCAGGGCCAGGGGTCTGTGTGATATTAGCCGTCTGCCAATCTGGCTTGGGGAATGGACACCGAGTAATTACTCCTGCTCTTACTGCCTCATCAATCTCCCTGTATCACTCCTGCACCCCCCAACACACACTCTATCTTTTTTCAGTCTCTTCAGCAAAGGAGCTGGGGAGAGAAAAAAAACGATTGAGTGGCAGGACAGCGCAAAACACAGATTCTTGAAAAGTCAATGAGATAATCCAGCACTGCTGCATACTGAATGTTAATATAAAAATGACCTTAAAATATAAAACCTGCAGAGATGACCAAATAAAAAGCTGGTGTGACAGTACAAAGGTGAAAAGCATGATCTAATTTTAGACCCTTGTTGTTGTGAGACTAAAATTACAACTATGCTCATTTTTTAAAATCTTGTTACTACTTTTGGTTTAAAGGTTAAGTAAGCTTTCGCTCATGAAAATATAATGAACGAGTTCCCACAGGTTCCTCATATCTCATAAAATTTTATGGCTCTGCTCCAAATTGGGCTCTGTCAAAAATAATAATAATTAGGTTGCCTTAATGAGCCATGTGAATCACTGGACTTCAAGCACCATATAAAACTAGAGGAATATGAATATCTAAGTCACACATGACACTGACGGGGTTTTCACTAAATAAAAATGGGCTTCTGAAATGAATGTACTGCAGAAAGTAAGAGCATGCCAGTTCTAAATTATCATGTGGCTGGTCTTAAAAGAGCTATTATGTACTTATTTATCTACTCACATAAAGTCTTTGTTAATCTGTGAAATACTAGCTTTCCTTCACCATTTTCTGACACTTCAACATATGCAGCATTTCCACTACATGGTACCAGCTCTGCTCGGCACAGGTACCAGGGAATATTCCCGGAGACTGTTTCCATTATAGGATACTACTGACTTTAGAGTACCTGGACGTCATAGCAACACCGTGCGCAACTTCCGTGTCATCTGCTCAAAGAGGTGCTGATAAACTCGTTTGTTGTGTGTGATCCTGTCAAGCTCACGCTGAATCTTTTCATCGACCACCAAGGACAGAAATGTCTGAACCTCCTCGACCAACCACGGTATCGTATTGTGGGCTGTCATCATGGATTAGCCTACCGGTAGATTTACAGAAAATTTCAGAATCTCTTGGGTTTTCTTTTTAAGCAGTGGGCCGTGCATTCATGACGCAATGATGCAGAGACAACTCTTTGACCAATCAGTGGTCTGCAGTATTTATACGCGACACTTTAGTATCTCTTCACCCGTTTTGGAACCTCAACTGAGCAGATACTGAAAAACTAGAACGGGGTACCAGATTACATAACGAAAACACAAAAAGGCCGAGTTGAGCCAGTACCATGTAGTGGAAACACAACCTTATATTTTAGTATAACTCAGGAATATCTCCCCCATTTTTCCCCCCTCATTCACCACCTGCAAAATCCGCCAAAATAAAATCCCAATCCAGCTGATCTGGAAATGTTAAACCCCCAGTAAACTGATTAACATTACATTTGTAAAGATTATGACTAGTTAATTGTTTAACTTGACTGTGAATAAACACAAGGCAGCAAGGAGTCATTTAACACAATCCTTTTGATGACTTTACCCACATGCTATAATTCAATTAACATGTAATTGAGGCCATTTGGTTGATTTCAATAGCATTGTGATGCATATTGTGAGTTGAAAGCTCAGCCCTGGGGATTGTTATGCAATGCTCAGGTAGCAAAAGGCTTGAAGAAGTTCACAATAGCACATAATCACAACAATCAGGCAAGATAACTGTCATTGTTTGATATCTTGGTTAATTTGTCAAAAGAAGGGGGGTGGTCAACAGATTTACAGTAAGTCATAAGAGCAAGGCTCCAATCAGATAACTCACATGCTACAAAAATAACACACATTGTTGTGGGTGTACTGTGACAATTACAGGCTGTTGATACATACCAAGACAGTGCACTGTGGTTTATACATTTATTTTGTTTTTATCACGTGCCCCAAAAGCATGGTTGCAATATGGTATAATGACACACCATCCTGTTATGTTTGCTATTGTTGCTTTAAAGTATTAATTTTATTCTAAATACATTATATTTATAAGTGAGTGTTAGTGACCAAATGGGAGAGGCTTTTTCAATTAAATGCACCCACCAACAGCAGTGAAAAACAAAAAAAAGCAGAAGCCAAGTCACACCGAGTTGGTAACATCTCACCATTCATCCATCTTGTCAAAACAGTAATAGGATGTGATGATGGGCTGTCAGCTACATGCTCTGCCAACATACTAGCTAAGTGCTGCTGGAAACAAAAACGGTACAGAAGGGGTTTTAATATTCTACTTTTACCTTGTTATTTAAAAACTGGAATACAACACAATGCAACAATCTTTGACCATCTCTGAAGCTGGGCAGAAAATACATAGACACAAGGGAGTGGACCAGTAGCAGAGAAAAACAAATAACTGATGCCCCTGACACATTGTTAGGACACTGTAAAAACTGGACACATAAGAGAGCAATCAACTGGCTCATGTCAACATCCCACTGGCTCCAGGCCATTAGGATGTCCCTGTTGTAAATCCCTGACCATTTTAGATACTGTATAGTATAATTGTGACTGGGACATTAACACTTAAAAATGTTTAAGAGGCATCTCAGAGGCCAATTTAATTGTTGATAAGACAGGATGTTAGCTAGTTCGGTACTTTTTACAGCCAACAAGAGGTATTATGCTACAAAGCTGTTTATCAGCAGCTTATCAACATGAGTGGCAAGTGACGAGGTGTGAACTTGCCTAGGTGAGAGGTGAGGAATACAAAAGGAAAGAATTTTAAATGGTTTTGTTCCCTCTATATTGTAGCTTTAATGCTGGTGGAAAAACATGTTTGTTGTCATTTAAAACTTTCCCAAAAATAAACAACTAGTAATGTTCAGGCTTGAAACGAGGGGGACTTGAGCTGGGTGACAGAGGCATGTGAGTGACAGATTCACTGTTGTCATGTGTAAAGCACAAGGAATGCATAAAAGTCGAGGAGAAATGCCTCAAACATGCACAAACTGAATGAAAAACTTCTGAGAGTAACTGCAGTGGCTTGTGCGAGATTTTGGCATAAGCTGTCCCATTGCACCAAGAGCTATTTTTACAGCAAATACCCATGAGAGTGAGTGAGAACAGAACTGAGTCGAAGCAAAGCCAGTGGCTCTAAACTTTGATCATTTACCGTCTCTCTAAGTGTTTTAATTTTTGGGGGGGGGCATCTTAAATGAAGTATTAACAGGAATCAAATTTTACAGACGGAGGTCATGTTTAATGTGAAAGCTCGGGACAACACAGGCACTGTTGTAAAATTTAGGGGTTGGGGGGGTGGAAGTGTGGGGTTGGGGGGGATACTGGCATTTGTGCAGAACATTTCCTTTACAATGAAAACAATCTAACCAACTGCAGCACTCAGAGGAATTCACCTCCCATCCCCCACGCCCCACCTCCCCTCCTCCTCCAGCACCATTACATTACCATATCAAAGCCCTGAGTTCAGAGCAAGTCTTCTCTTTCAAGAATGGGAGCGAGGCAGAGGGAGGGAGGGGGAGAGGACAAGACCGAAGCAGTAGGAGTAGACCCAAGACTGAGTTTGCTTTTATCCTCATTCAGTGTGTGCGTATGCGTGCAAGTGAGTGTGGATGTGGGTATACTGACACAAGTGCATGTTTATTAGTGAAAAAAGACTGCAGAAAATCTGTGGAGATACTACATGACTACTGATTGGGTCTACTACGAGCCGCACTGGAAAGAAGTCAATTCACATTCCAGAGGTACATAATGGGGCCTGCAGGGGGTCTGATGGAGCAGCAGAGAAATGCCAAAGCAGGTATACGCTGCAGTTAGGAGGGCACTACGTGGCAGATGGCCAGCAGAGTACAGGCAAATCCAAAGATCTTTATAACCCACGATGGTATTTTCACTTCGAGCATGAATCTTTTGTTAACCTGCCTCTGTGCTGTTTCTGTTTTTCTGCTCAACTTACTGTAGGAGTATAGACCCTCTCTCCACAATACTGGGAGACTAAATGTGAAAATCAAAGTGAATGGCATTAGGGTAAATAAGACCACTGGTTGCCTGGGAAACCGTGTACCCTGCCCCACTCACTCAAGCCTAGCCTTTACTTTTCTCCAATCACTGGAGAGCTATAATACATTATTGACAGAGGGCCACAACAGGCAGCAGTGCAGCATTTTCAAATTGTATTTGAACAAGACAGGCTTGCTATTAGAAGATACACAAGGCGAGTGAACGAGAGAAAGCACATAGAAAGACTAGAAGGGAGACTTACAGAGGGAGAGGATTCAAAAGGCTGCCCCATTCCCACTACCATAACCATCAATCTGCCATCCATCCCAGGCCTCCTCTTTTGAACTACACTAGATTCTGTCAGATAGCTGACTGGAATAGCTAACAAGATACGAATAAGCAGCTTGTTTACTCTGAATAATTTAACGACTAAGAGCAAATCTGAGATATTTGCAATTGATATCATTTTCTTTCTGGTAAGGTGAATAAAAAGTTCTGCATTACGTACAGTCACAGTAGTTTTTTCCTGATTCAAGCGTCACATGTTTTGTTCGGATAAAAACACTGCATTCATATGCATACCAATTTATTCCCAAAACACCATTAGTCTACACTGTTTGATCACGATACTTTAAAAGGGAGTAAGAGCATTCAGTTTGACTGTAAAGAAAACCCCCTGTGGAGTTTGTCATATCCTTCAGGTTTGATTTTTTTTATGTAATAATTTGTATATAGCAGGGGGTTTTTTTTTCAATACATCCTCACGCCGTCAAAATGCAGCCATCACTCATATTTTTCTCAACTTACTGTTCCCATTTTTTTTTTTTTTTTTTTTTTTAAAAAGCTAAACTATGGGTATACTTGTGCATTAAAATACTGTAAATTAAATATAATCAGCAATCATTGCACATTCCACAACAACTTCTGGTAACTGACTCTAGTTTCAAAGGCATAGATTCTCTAAGATTAGTTTCAGCTGGTCAGTGTGAAGTCTGGAAAGAGGCCAAACATAGGTTTAGTTTCAATAATTGCTATGCCAAAACAACAGTTATCCATATATAGAATAATCTAAAACTAAAGTAGATGACTATATTTAGCTAAATCAGTTAAACATGCTATACAGTTGATATTCATTTATTACAGTTAAGTTAATAAAACATTTTTAACAGTGTCAGTTACTGGAGCAAAGGTATAATACATTTTAACACTAGGTTACAATCTGTGCAGACAAGAGAACACAAAGAACAAGTGAAGTAGAAACTCACCCGTCTTCTCTTTGATCTCACAGAGTACGCTGAAGAGGGCTGGCTTCATTCTGTGACAGTTCAGGGCATGCTTCCTGTAAGAGAGAAGGAGGAATAAGAGAGGGAGAGACCAAGGGGGATTACAATAAACAGACCTCCATCTCAAGCCGTTCCATGTCCTCTTCCATAAAAAAGGTACAGGAGCTGTATGTATTATGCATACAACATTTCAAGAGTGCAGTGCAACATAACAAGAGAGCACCATGGTGTTTTTAAAAGACATTTTTTAACAGCCAGAGGCTTTTGTGAGTACAGAAACATCCCTGATGCATCAGTGTGAACCAGTAAGAGTAATGTTGTCATTATGATGCTTTGCACTGTGGGACAGTTAATGATGCCAAACCTCAAGGTCATCATTACTGGGCACAAGAATCCACAGTTAATACATGGTAATTTAATTTCTACCTCTTGCACAAAGACCTGTTCCCTACAAGTAGATGGTGAGTTGATAGAAAGTATTAGGCTGCCATTTTAATTTGATCAGAAACATTCTGTTGATTGCCAAATGGGTAATGGCAATAAAAGGAGAAAAGGCAAAAGTTCTTTAGTTCAGCATAATCAAATTGTAGCACCTGAGATTCCTCTGTACACCAACACACACCTGTATTAGCTTGTGTGTAAAAAAAGCAAAAATGTGGTCAGCCCAAATCCTTATAACGGAAAGTAAAATTTTGTTCATACTGTACAAAGAGGACAACAATTACATTAGAGGGACTGCATTATTCTAAGAGTTGGTTCTGTAGTCAATGTAGTGCTTTGTTTTGATACTGCTTTATCTTGTAAAAATGTTTCTATGGTCCTAACAGCTGGATTTTTAAATGTCTGATCCTTTGAACTGTATATGCCTTAAAAAAAAGTATTTTACAAATCAAAATGACATCATTTAGGGCAAAATATTGTGGGTGACATCTTTAAAATGTGGACAAACAGATAGAGCGAATGTGATAAACAAAAAGAAAACAGAACACTACAACGTATAATCAATTTTTCTGAGAAAAATTTTCAAGTTACACTAAAATAATGCATTCCTTTTCAAAAACTAAAAACAAAAGTTTAAAAAAAAGTCTATACACAACAATAACAACAACACAGATGAACATGATTTGGCTACACCAGACCTCAACACCAATTCCAGTTGTGAACGTCCACCACAGGTGTTAGTGGAGGCTATGGGAACGAGCAAATAGTGTACCTACTGTAAATGTCACAAAGTACTTTGTGTGAGAATACTAAGGCTATTTGATGTAAAGACTACGTCATTTTCTCAGCCAATACTGTCACTGCTGGATTTGAGTTGGGGGGAGGGCTGCCTTCAGAATGGAGGGAATGAGCAGGAGGGGGAGAAGGAGGTGCTCATGCGGTCCTGTACTGACCTGTGCTGGAAGTTGAGTGGCAGGCCACCCCCTGCCATGCCCCCCCCTGCTCTCCCTCCCTCTGTGGGGTCGTCTGATCCACCCCAATGCGCCGGCGAGTCCTCTGGCCAGCATCTGAACATATGGCGACAGGGTGAGAGGATGAGGGCGGATGGTGTGCACGAACTATATTCTGCAACACCAAGTTCTTGTGATGCCCTGACCACTCCCCATCCCAACACACTGCCACCTGCATGACAAGGGTGTCATGTTCACATGAGAGCCACCTCTCTCTGAGGAAGTGATTGATGTGTGGGTGACAAACTAGATTCATGTATTATGCTGATTAGGACTGTAAATTTTATTTCATACCAACTGCTGTAAATTATCAAAGCAATTTATAAAATCAGGCTGCTGATTATGTTTTAGCCTTTCATCCAAGGTAAACAAAAAAAAAATCAAATTAGGTAGAGCCAACTGCTCAACCACTCAACTAATTTGCAAAATACTGTCAAATAGCTACTATTCTGTGGTTTAATGTTCTATGACAATAATCACCTATATTGTTTATTAGTACATGGCAGCATCAAGGGTTTGAGCTGTACATGAAAATGAACTGTACTGTAAGTCCAGTGAAATATATGAGGCTGCATTCTTCTAGGTGCTAATCCTGAAAACATATGGCATGAAGAGGATATCCTTTAGGTGGGAGATCAATACAAGAATACAGCAAGGACACCTTTGGCCCTTCAAAGGGAGCCACACCTTTAATTACTTTCTCAAAATGGGATATTTAACTAGCCAAAATATTATCTTCGTGTAATAAGACCTGATTAAGCCCTCAAACTTGTAGTGAAAATGTAATATTCAGTGTTCATAGGTTGCCGGTATAGCATCATCCCTCCCCCTCACCACCATCTCATTAATAGAAACTCGATTTGCGGACAGCTGCACTCGCGTACACATTATAGGAGAATTGATTGCACCCAGCACACAATGAAAAGGATGAACACCAGGGAGGGAGGGAGTGAAAGAGGAGTGAATTAATTAAGAGAACCAGGTGGTCAAATGTTGGGTGGAAAATCACTAGCTAATGACACATCACACTGTGGCCACAGTCTTGCAGTGGACAGTTGTCTATTGTTGAAATACTGACGCTTCATCTGAAACTGACCTTATGCTCTTTGAGCCACATGGCAAATGAGTGCGGGTCATTTACACACTGCAGCGCATACACCCTGTAATAATAGATTCATAGAAATACCTCTAACACAAACATTAAGTGACGAGTCATATCAGTGAATGATTGCTGTCATCACAAACACCACTCAACTGATACATGAGGCAACAGAGTCAGCCTTACCTTAATTGATGCGCCCATTTGCATAACAATGACTAATGTTATCGACACTAATTTAGATATGTTTAAGACACACTTACTAAAGTCAAGCAAATGTTACTCTTATGTACTCTTATCAGCAAAATCGAAAGTTTTAGTAACATAACCAAGAGACTACATTTCACTAGTATAGCTCTGACTTGCGTAACTTGTCAAATATGAACTTTAAAAGCATTTTGGGAATAGTTTTTACGTTTTTCCGAACTCTTTATTAATTTCGATGAATATATTTTCCTAGTCGTAATATAGTATGACAGACAAAAACTCCTTAAGCATTTAAGGCGTGCTTTCTGCATGCACAGACTAATATTTCTGCAATTATTATAACTATTAACTGTGATTTAATCAAGCCAAAAAGGTCGATGCAAGGCAGAACAGCTACAGTTTAGGAAAGTGGGGAGTCTTACAATTTAACGATAGCATTGTCACAGACTCAAAAGGAA
The DNA here is from genome assembly GCA_029814645.1 of Fowleria isostigma. NCBI lineage: Eukaryota > Metazoa > Chordata > Actinopteri > Kurtiformes > Apogonidae > Fowleria > Fowleria isostigma. The sequence continues at coordinate 35,383,594 of JAPTGZ010000027.1, read as the reverse complement.
CATGAAACTTTTTAATTTAACATATAATAGCCAAACCCATTCCGATGAATGTTACTTGTGTATTTAATGTATGTGAACGAGGTCTCAAAGTCCGTTTACAATAAAAGCGCGATCTGAAGTAACAAAGAGCCTCCTTTCAAACTACAACTGCACTGTTATGTGGCTGTTCAAGTTATTCTGTAACTAAACGCGCTGGTTAAAACAAGGAATTGCAATGTAATGTGAAGTTGCATTAATTCTACATTTACGCATAACCTCACGTGAACATTGCACAGAAACGCTCGAACGTGAGTAAAAAATAAGGCAAATGCAGCGTACTTTAGCTTTGCTATCATATGTCGAAAATGGCTCTTCGCCTTTCTTACCTGGCCTGTGCTTCGTCCAGGCTTTCGTCAGTGATAGCCATTATTTGCTGTAGGATATCCCCTATGTCTTGTTGAGGCTGGCCGAGGGACTGCTGTTTTCTGACCGCGTCTGGATCACCAACGTCGGCTTGTTGTAGTCCACCGAGTCCGGTCAGACCCGTCATCATCCTCGTCTGGTCATCCATACTTTCAAAGAAAACTCGCCGTTTTCCTCAGTCGAAGAATACACACAAATAGCTAGCCTGTTAGCTAGCCAGCAAAGTATTTTCTACGACAAATCATACAACACCTTTTTACTGTTCCCGACAGCGACAATTAGTAAATAACGGAAAGCAATCGTCATAAAACAGATCGTGTAAACAGGCTTTACATTCGCTTGTTTTTTTCCCCCCCTCAAGTCAATAAACGCGGCCAGGCTAACGTTAGCTAACCACCGAGTGAAAAGCAGCTAGGTTAGGTTAGTAGCTGTAGCCCAGCAGAAAAGCAGCAGGGACACACATGCACAGACTGTGTGAGCTTGCCAACAGCGCCTCGCACATTTTCGAAAACAATATAAACACGAAAAAATACGACAAAACTATTTCCCAGTAATTTCAAAAAGAGAAATAAGACACAGGTAAAGCGACGAGGCTTTCTGGCCGTCTAGCTCCAACAAGAAATCTCCTACCCAAACAGACTACGGTTTGCCATTGTTGTTGATGTCGCGCGAGTATGTGGGATGTACTGGGCTGCGCGAGCGATGTGCGTCGCGTTGACCATTGAACTCATAGCACCACACAGAGCGTGAGCTTGCGGGTGGGTGGACCACTGTGGATAAGAGTGTTGCTAATCGTATATTTAGCATTAGTTTGTCTAATGCGCATAGATAACGTTGAATTTTAGACAATACAGTTTCGGCCGCTATAGGAGATAATTCCTTCAGGTGATCTCGTGTACAGCTTTTACAGATGATAGGCTCTTACGTCATCATCACTGCTTGTCCTTTAAATTAATAACTTAGTCGTAAATGTGCTGGATGAACCTTTTTGATGGTTATTATAAGGAAGATCATTAGCTTAATAAAGTTTCAAGTGAAAGCCCGAATGCAGCTGGACAGTCCAGTTTCAGTTCATTTGCATCATCTGCTCTATTTACACCAAGAACTCTTGCATCATAAGGCTACAAAGATATAAAGATACTGCAACATGTTTTCACAAAGCTTTGAAAATAACTGTTAGACCAGACGTGATTTTCTGAAGAAATATAATAGCACATCTCTTCAGCACTACTTGTTTGATATTCTTCTCTTGGACTATTAATCGTTTCTTGATTACTTTTCCACATCAGATGTCTCTAATTTACTTGTTATGGGGAAAAAAGGGTTTCTGTTGTCATCAATTTAAACAGCTTATTTCTTGATTAGATTTGTTAAAAAAAAATAAAAATAAATCATGTGTCTTTGATTTATAAATCCTGTTGACTTTGCAAGTCACATTTATGACAGATATCTTTTTAGTTTTGTCACAATGGTTTGTTACTTCCAAACCTGTATATATGAAAATATATATATTCATCATACAGTCATGGAAAAAAAATATCAGACCGCCCTATGTTTTCCTCAATTTCTTGATAATTTTAATGCGTGGTGCAACTAAAGGTAAAAAAAATTTTGACAAAAATAATGATAACAACAAAAATATCTCATAGTAGTTTAATATAAAAGCTAATGTCTATTGTCCATGGTTTTCTTGATAATAACCAAAATCTCATCAGTTCTTACATCAATATCTATGACATTGTACTGACAAAAACAGTGCTTTTAGACATTCCATGTTTTCTTTTGATCTGTTTTAGTCACATGATACACACAGGAGTTTGTACTTGATTGCATAACCATTGTTTATGGTCTAATATTTTTTTCCACAACTGTATATCAAACACATTTTTATATAACTGTCCCGCCATCTCTCTACTCTTATTTGTTCTGCTTTGTTGTGCTTGTTACCAGCTGTAATGTGGGGAAAATGTGAAAAAAATGACTGAAATTCCTTGGATATGTTTGCATACTCTGTCAGGAAAACTGATTTTGACTGTAACAACTCCACAGCTATGAACATTAAAAACACAGGCCATACGATGGTTCAGTGAGACCTCAACAGAGGTTCTGAAGTCTTGAAGATCACAAAAGATAGATACACTTTTAAATGGGCTCAGTCACTCACTGTTGTTCTTAAAGTTATGCCAAAAAAGTAAACTGACTGATATTCATCTATGTGGGCAAATGCTGGCAATTTCACAAGTAACATTCAATCTTAAAGCAAAGGAGTCTAGCCTAGAAATATTATTCTGTTCTAAACCCCCCTATGAATGAAACATCCCATCAGTTTTCAGTATGAAAATGTTGACAGCACAGATTGAAAACAAGTGTCCTTGTTTTTTGCAAACTGGGCAATTCTGCTGTAGTTTATCACTCAGATCAGAGAGACAGCTTTCCAAGACGAATGGCTGGCTGAATGGATGTGGAGGAGAGCTGCAGCCAGTCTTGCTGTACTGAGAAGAGATGATGGGTGTGCATGAGGGAGTAGGACCAAACTGGCAGTGGTTTATGCTGACTCTCCACACATCCATCTACTACAATCTGGAGCTAATCAATCTAAAGTTAGGGACAACAAGAATAAAGAATACAGTAAACCTAAACAGTAATTGCTCCATGCATGTACATATAGTACAGGTCACAATTCAGGATAATCTATAAGGTTGTAAAATATGCAAATATGTCATTCCCTTTTGGTTCCTTTTAACAGCATACAAACAAGGAGGCCAATTGGTGACTGATGTTTTAACCAAATATTATATTATATGCAAATCAGTTAAAAAGATGGCTTCTAACATCCCACACACTGGGTTACTGAATGCAACCTTTTATTATTATACAATATAATGTGAAGCTGGTTGTGTTACATCTAATCCCAGTAGTACCGTCTCTCAGTCAACAGACCTTCCAAAAAGAAAAAAAGTGTCAGTGTCTTTGTAAACTTTTTTACGTTTTATTGTTAGTGATTCATTTAAGGATCATTTCTGTGAAACTTCTATTCATTTGGATGCTAAAGCTGCCCTCCTCTCACCCCACAAGCATCAAGCCTCATTTTCATCTAAATAAGAATCGATCTCTCCTGCTGTGCTCCATCCTCCCTTACTCACAACTCTCACGGTCACAACCCCACTTGTCTTCTCAATGCTTGTCCCTATGCTCTCTAGTCACTCCCTGGAATACAATCATGAGGAAATTTCACCATACTCCATGTTGAAAACCCTGACTGGTTTTGACATGGGAAGTCATTGACTTTTATTTCATATTGAAAATGAGATTTTGTTGTTGCTGTAAACATCAGAAAAACAAATCAGGTATTAACAGTTATGAATGAATGACTCCACCAAGAGACACAAATGATAGCAAACAAAGCTTTGACTGACTGGTACAATGTCAAAGCTTCGTTCTGCATCAATGACCCAGCCAAACGCAAGAGATGGGGGTGAGTCACAGTGGGGGAGGGGCCTCCTCCTGAATGGTCAGGGGACACTGATGAAGTGCAATAGATGAGACACAAAAAAGAGTAAATGTGACTGAAGATGAGCACAGCAAAGGGCAGTAAGTGACTGTACAGAAGCCTGAGCAGCTTTACAGTGAATCTGTCATTACAAATAAAACATTTCTTATTTTCATTTATCAATGCAAACATTTGTAATGGAACATATAATAAAAATCCCTATAGTCCTGTTAAACTTTACATTGATATTCAGTTATGGTTTATCAAATGGCTATATGAAATGCCTGAAGTAAAATGTTTTAAATATTCTATGTAGTAAATATTTTGTGAACCTGACAGATCAATCTGGATACATTCTTAAAGAGAGGGTATTTGGCATTATATTCTTTCTATGAGGAACCACATTTAAAGAAAACTAATTTTCTGACTCAGTCATCCGGTCTTCATTTTCAATGGCTGGTATCCTTGTTTTACAGATCAGTATACAGTTAATTAAGGTGTAATAGAAAAATCGGCTCAGGCCATCACCATGGGTACTTTAGTATAGCCAGCCACTGCCACCTGCTGTTAACACACATGTATTACCTGCACCACAGCTACAGCGGTTCAGGGAGCTCTAACTTAATTTTATTCAACTGGATAAGATAAAATGCAAACTCTTTTTATAATAATACAAAGCAAAAAAGACAAACACGTTAAGTTTCAAAACCATGTTCCATATCAGTAAAATAACCAGCCAGTAAACATACATGAAGATCACATACAAGTCATTAAAGGATTGGTCCATTAGAGAATTGATTTCCTGTGCTTTGCTTCTGCCAAAGTGTCTATTTGGCTGCAGAGGATAAAGGTGGTGCCATTAGGTTCCTGACAAGGTCAGGTGAAAGATCCTGGAATCCTGAGTCTGCAGCTAGTAGGAAAAAGAACCAGATTAAGTGTTAAATTGCCAGATTACTGGGGATAATACCAAAATAATTCAATGGAGAAGATTAGACACTATTAAACCAATTACCTAATCGGTCACTCGTCTCTTTAACCAGTAATTGTGACTGCTCTTTGATGGAACGAAGCTTTTGAACCATTTTACACTGAGAGTCCATCTGTAGATATAAACAAAAAAAGAATGTTATCAAAACTATTGGAGAATGGTAAACTGGGAGGGGGGTGTCTAACGCAAAGTCTGCCTTTAGACTAGCTGGGTTTATCTCAGCTGGAATAATCAATTTAAGATACTGGAAAAGTCAAGTAAGACCTGGTTTTACAGACTAAAGGCTAAAGTTAATGACAGACATAGCCTTCTTTGAGGATCTCATTGCAAGACTGAATAAAATCTTTATTTTGTCAGATACATAATGTATTGTACACACACTGAAACTTTTCCTCTGCTATTGACCCATCACTAGATCATCTAGCATCTGGCAACTAGCACCTATCCTGACATCACACAGACTGCATGCTAGGAGCAGTGGGCTAGCCATATCAGGTGCCCAGGGAGCAAATGGGGGGTGTAAGTGCCTTACTCAAGGGCACATAGGCTCTTTGCCAGTCCGCAGAACTGAACTGGCGACCCTTCAGTCAACTCTCCAGCCGACTTTCTAGCCATCTCTGCCATGGCTGCCCCTTGAATGATGGTAGAGGCAAATTCAAACAGGTCTGGTCCCACTTCCTACACTTTATTCAATCTCAAATGACTGGTGTCCCAGAATAAGAATATTATCAAGCATAAATCCCACCTGATTTTTTTCCTCCCTGTATCTTATCTTATTTCTATTTTATTCAAGGTGGGTTTTTTTGTTGTTGTTGTTGTATTTATTGTTATTATTATTGTGATGTAATGCTTTTACTGGTTTTCTGTTTCATTGTCCTGGCTGTGTAGTGCAAAATGTTGCTGTTAAAATCACATGTATGTTGTATATTTCTTGTCCAAAAAATTAATAAATAAATAAAAACTTTGATTATAAAAAAAAAAGAATTAGTTAAAAAATAAAGCAACCCAAGCTAAATTCACAGATAGACATTGTCACCCCATTTTAAGCCCTTGAAGACATAATTTCAGTTCTTAAGTAGTTCTCTATACAGAAGTGAATATAATAACATGATAATAACAAATTTTGATTATTTAACACTGTAAAGTCCAACTAGTTTGCCATATCAAGAGTGCATGAATGTGGTTTGAATATTGATTCTTGCGATTGATAATAAACATCTCATTAAATTTTATTATATTTTAATTCAGACACTGCTAAACCCTAGTTGTAAGAAATATGTGATATCACATTTTTCAACAGTCACAAATACAAATCCAGTAATACGTAAAAACGCTTTTAAAGGTGTTACAAATATATAGGTATTTTTAAAATAATCTTTACAACGTACGATTATTTCCATGGTTTGAAGCACCGGCTGTTGTCTGCAGAGGAGACTGTGATAGTCAGGTTTGCCCTGTATTAATGGGTACTGTGAGGACCCAACCACAGATGTAGTGGCTGGTGAAATACCCCTCTCCTGGCCTTGCTCTACTTTCCTGTGGCAAAAGAGAAAACAGTAAATCACACAACAGCAGAGGGCATTAACACACTAAATATATTTGGGTCGAGTAATCTTTAATGCCAGCATAAATGTACCTTTCCAACTGTTCTGCTTTACTGCGGTGTTTGTTCAATAGTGACTCCCATGATTCACTTTCAGTCTCAAGCCTAAAACACAAAGTAGTAATTTAAAGTATAGTGACGTTTAGATGCATTGATACTCATAAAATAAAGACTAATCTTAACAAAAAGTAAAGATCAACATGCCTTTTAATGGCTTTCTTGATTTTTTCCATCGCTCTTTGCGCTGCGGGATCACTACAACTGAAAGAGGTACAAGACATATGAAACACCCATCACACATCAGGGGTCTCAAACTCATTTTAGTTCAGGGGCCACATTCAGCCCAATATGATATGAAGTGGGCCGAACCAGTAAAATGATAACAGTGGAAAAAAATTAAATTACATTATAATAATATTTGCATCTACACACTATCCTTTAAAAATGTGAATAACATGAACCTGAAACCTTCTAAGAAAAGTAAGTGCAAATTTAACAATATTATGTCTCAGTTTATCATTTACACATGTTCATCACAACTTAAAGATCACAGTGGATCTACAAATGCACAAAACATTTAATAACAGGCAGAATACTGATAAAAATGTGCTTATTTTTCCTAAGACATTTTAGGTTAACGTTTTTTTTGTGAAAGGATAATTTATAAATGTCAACATCTTCAAGAAATTTAACTTTTTTACACAAGCAAATAGAAAAATTTATTTATAGGCAATTCTGATGTTATTTTACTCGTCTGACCCACTTTAGATCATATTGGTCTGTACATCCTTGATTACTAGTATCTCTAGTGTCATTTTTGCATTTCAGATTCATCCCATGGGCCAGATTTGGCCCCTAGGCCGTAAGTTTGAGACCTCTGCATTCAGTATTAAGTGTTAAAATGGTAAAATAAATGTAACTTTGCAATACCTGGCTGTATCAGTGTGCAGCTGTAATCCCTGGGGCTCGCTGCGGATGCTCTCAGCAAGGCAACCCCATTCTTTCTGTATGTGTTCAACTACACAGAGACACACAAACACCTCTGTCATGGATGCATAATTACCATATAAACACACAGCACAGGTACAAGATGCATTAAGGCAACTACTAACCTTGTTTCTGAAAAGTCTCCAATGAAGCGCTTGGTAGTGCCTGAAGTGAATTTTTAGTTCTATCAAGTGCCATCTAGATGCAAAGAAGAATATAGACAGATATATAAAGTACAGTAATGAACAGTATAAGGGCGATACGGTGATGCAGTGGTTAGCACTCGTGCCTCACAGCAAGAAGGTCCTGGGTTTGATTCCAGCACCATGACTGGTGGGACCTTTCTGTGTGGAGTTTGCATG
>JAPTGZ010000027.1:35344107-35368332 GCA_029814645.1 Fowleria isostigma | reverse complement strand
GTTTAATTTCAGAGCTGATACCTATCCATTTTCCATGGTTTTCTTGATAATAACCAAAATCACATAAGTTCTTACATTAATAGCGATGACAAAAACAGTGCTTTTAGGCATTGTTTTTTTTCTGTTTTAGTCACATGATACACACAGGAGTTAGTACTTGATTGCATAGCCATTGTTTTTGATGGCTTTTGATGGTCTAATACTTTTTCTGCAACTGTATCCCTGAAAAGCTCATTTTCAAATAGTAATTCACTTCAAGACATACCTTCTGTTTTGGACTGACACGGGCAAACACTCGTATGTGAGGCAAGAGGGTGTGGAGTAAACGGGAGTCACAGCTTAGTCTGACCAGCCCCTCCCCAGTTACACATAAGTCAAACTGATGCACAAATGAAGAAAGAGAGGGAGGAGGCAATGGTACACACACACTCCCATCGATGGACTCCCACTGCCACTCACCTTAAAAATACAATAACAGTAAAACTTAACTCTTTGTGATATATCTTTGGTTTAAGAAGCTATTGCAGTTTAATAATCAAAATAATTCATAAGCTTTTTAATATTATCTTTAAACCTTGACATGATATCTTACCCTGTCCACCACCTGGCTGTAATATAAGTGTGTGTTCCTTCTGAATGAAGTGGAGCTCTCTTGCAACATGGCACGCTGTAAGAGGATTATCACCTGTGATCATCACCACCTGATAACAGACAAAAAGGAGTTATTAATCTTAAAATAAAACTAGTGTGTGTAAAATTTGTGAGCCTATGATAATTTACATGATGAGAAGCTTCCTGGATTTCTCTGATAACAGCTTTGCTGTCGGTCTTGAGAGGGCAGGACACAACCATAAACCCAGCAAAATGCAGATCACATTCCAGAGCATCACGGCTCATTTCTCGGACCTATGTGACAGTAAAAAAAATATATAACTCAGTTTTATGAAACAATCTCTTGGGATGATTTCTGATTGGTTTTATTAAAATGAAATAAGAACCTGCTGATGACTGAGGTGTCCCATCTCTTTGTATCCCAAGGCCAGAACTCTAGCTCCTTCACGTGACATTTCCCTGTGGACCTCATCATAGCTCACGGGACACTTTGAAAACTATAATCACAGTAACAGAGGAATAAAAGCATGTGCTTTACACTTACCTACAACAATGCCAAAACCTGACTGAGAGTGTTTTTACCATTCCTCTGAGTGTCTCTGGAGCTCCTTTGACAGTGGAGATGTAGCAGAGTTCAGTGGAGCCAAGCTTTTCATACGAGGCCAGAACCGACATCCTCTTCAGAGCACTGGCAAAGTGGAAGCGCTGGTGGATCTTCAGACCCTGAGTTTTGATGCCACGTGGGAATACCTTTTCATCTGGGTTTAGAGGAATCATTAATTTACTAGTCAGACTACTATATTCAGAAAACATGCATTTCTAAAGTTTATTAGAGGTAAACAAAAATGTTTTCATTGGTGATTCAGTTAATTGTAATTAAACAGACTGATAGCCAATATTTCAAGTCTATCAGTTGCAGTAAAAATGGAATCCTTTTAATCAGAATTTAGAATAACACAAAACTTTGCTGAAATAAATGCCTTTAAGCATATGTTTAATTAAGAAAACTTCTAACATGTTGCAGGGAGTTCCTGGCAGCACATCTTATAAAGTTAACTAAAAATTTCAATAAATAAACAATCCCTGAAGTTTTATTAAGTAAAAACAAATAAACCTAGTAAAGCTTAAATTTGTACAGAAATCTCAAAGTCTCAGCAGCACCAGATTGGGACTACAAACAGAACGAGGTGGCTAAATCAGAGCCAAATTAGCTCATTTTTAAAATGTATTTATTGGATCAGAAACTCATGATAATTGAAAAAAAAAAAAAAGTGTAAAAATAACCAGCTGAAATATAAATTAATAGTAGTACCCTATGATACACTGAATGAATCACACCACAAAACTTAACACAAAAGATTTGTTTGTTGCAATAATAAAAGTTGGATAAATAGCCAGTGGCATGTAGACATTTGAGAGGGGACATGTATGTCACTTAAACACCAACTCTGAGTGGCTTACATTGTACATCTAATGGAAATCAGCTTCCTGTACCTTTGGTGAGGGTCCAGTCAGCTGCAGTGAGCATGGCTTTCTCCAGTGGATCTCCAACTAGCTGTCCATCATCAAGGGTGACCAGGGAATGGCAGGTGGCCACTACCCGATGTGTTTCAACAGGAATCTCAGACACAGGCATCACCTCTTTTCCTTCTCTGTCATAAATACAATCATTTGCCAGTATTGTATGCGATATTTACAAACATCAACAACTACTATGTTTTTTGTTTTTGTACCTGAAAAATTATGTCGTTTAAAGTAAAACATTTAAAATGAATTACAGGATTTACCTGAGTCCTGCCACTCCTCGTACTACTAGACTATCACTGGTCAGTGTTCCTGTTTTATCAAAACAGCAAACTTCCACTTTCCCGGCAAATGGTATCCTGAAGGGCTCTGTACAAAATACATCTAAGAAGGATGAGAGAAAGAAGGATGGGATGAGTCACTACCATCACAGGCTATATATATTAAGCTGCTTGTTCAGGTCTGTACCTAACAGCAGCAGATGTTGACTTACATAGTTTGGCCAGAGCAATAAGAGATGTGTTAACTGCCAAAGAAAGTTCTATGGGGAGTTCTGGTGGAACCACTGAGGTGAGGATAAGTGTGCACTCTAGAAACAACTTGTAGCGGTTCCTGCTGACATCCTTGGTCCCTAAAGGAGTAATACAAAAGACAAACAAAGTAATTTGAACATTAGCTGATGTCTGACCTCTAGATGTTAATACTTTGATTATAAAAATGCGCCAATTAAAAAAGAATTACACCATCATTATCTAAATGTGTGCAACTCACCTTCTACCCACACATAAACAGCTGCAGCAATGGCAAACACAAGGAGGAAGAGGATAAAGATGAAAGTCTCCAGGTTGTTTGCTGTCACCCTTTTCACACCAAAGAGGATGGTCCGTAATAGTTTACCCTGAAGGTCAGATTGTACAGACTCTAAGCACACAATGACTACAACATACCACACTCTAAACTGATGTCATTACAGCTAAAATTAAAATATGTTTTGAAAATTACATTAAACAAGAGGTGGTGGAGTATCATAAACATACTGAGCAACACTCACCTGAGAGGTGGAAAATCCAGTTCTTAGAACATAAGCCACACAGCCACTATCTACAGCTGGACATTACCAAGAGGAGAGGAATAATGAGATTATACAGTCTTTATACTAACAATTACTTTGTTTTTCCAGCAGCCAATATAGAGTAAGTTGTTGTTGAATTAAATATCTTTCACAATTAGCTGTACTTACGTTTAAGTCCAACACTGGCCTTTAAAGGAGGACTATGTTGGACCACTTTTGTTCCTCCAGAGATAATATGGAGTCGAGAGTCTGTCTGTAGATCCAGGATTCGCTCTGGATCTTGATCCTCCACTGGTTCCTGCAAACACCATATTGTCAGAATGATTAGCATAATTATTCCACACCTACCCAAACTATTTGAATAATTGAGGCATTACAGTCCAATGTCTTTGCTCTTAACTTAGTGATTAGAGAGTAATTGGTAATTGGAGAGTTATACATAATGTATATACTATATTAGATTGCCTCTAACCTTCATCTGAGGGACAGACTCTCCTGTTAGCATAGCTTCATCCACAATACAACGCCCCCTAAGCAACAGCACATCACATGGTACTAAGTTGTCCTGAGGTGACCGTCCTGTAAAACCAAGCATATGAATATAAAACAAAAACATTCAAAGAGTCAATATGAGAAAAGCAATATACTGATCAAAGACCACTTACCTACTGAAACAATGTCACCAGGAACAAGGTCATCACTAGATATCGGTCTCCACTTCCTGTTACGATACACCTGCAAATATATACAAATTAAATTTTAGATGCTTGAAAGGCATAGCCATAGGGAAAAAAGGACTTTTTATGACGTTAAATAATCAGTCTTACCTGGATCATGTAGGGCTTGTTACCCATGCGACGGATCTCAGACATATTTCTCATTTGCTGCTGAACCAAAGAGGCCTCAAATGCCACCAACATGAACAATGTGAAAACGCTGTAGTACCAGTACTCATCCAGACACCAAAGCCCCACACAGAACACCTGATGAAGTAAAATATTATCAATAGGCATTAAGAAGTCAACTCAAAAGGTCAGTGCAATCACAAGGTCAATACAATCCCAAAAAACATACCTGAAAAACAAAGAAGGGAGCTGTGGCCCTTTCTTTAAAAAGCTCCAGGAAATCAGGCACCACCATCTCAGCTCGATTGGTGCCGTAACGCTTTTCTGCAGCTCTAAGCTCAGACTCTTCCTGGTAACCCCGCCAGGACTGAAAGTAGCCCATTGGGTGGTTTAAGGGAAATGCTATGGGAAGGAAACATTTCTTCTCTCTGTGGTCAAAGGTGTAGCGGATTTTTTGAAACTCAAATGAGAGTATCTCTTCTCCATTATCATCCTGTAGGTTAGAAAAGCATGAAGAACATGTTTAATTTCAGCATTTAAGAAAAGAAAGTACATTACTTCTTTACATGGCTGATGGGCTCTATGCCCAGCCCCAGTACCTCCTGAACTTCAGGTGGCTCCTGTATTTCCTGTGCTTCATTATTGGACAAGCTGATTAATCCAGGTGTACCTGACCCCAGTAGTCATAACAAGAAGCAGCAGACATGCCTGGATTAATCAGTGTGTCCAATCATGAAAGACAGGAAGTAAAGGAGCCACCTGAAGTTCAGGAAGTAGTCGGGCTGTGCATAGAGCCCATTCCAGAGACACCAAGGATGAGTCAGTTAAGTCACATCATCTTCGGAAAACATCCCAAGAATAATCTCTTTTGACAAAATTTGAGTTTTAAAGTTTATTGTTTGAAACAAGGCCAAACCAAGCACTGGACAGAAGTTAAGAAGCTGACGTGGAATTTAAACAATCAAAATTATGTAGAAAACCCATAATAACTTGCAACATGCTGAACAGGTGTAAAAATGTGGACTGACCTGATCCCTCTGTAGTGCCACAAGCTCAGCAGAACCATTGTTTGGGGTGGGTATGACCTTGGCAAGTGTAGCCTTTTTTGGGTCTGGCTCCTATGTAGAGAAATAGACAGGTGGCAAATTCACACACTGGCAGGTACTGTTATTTTGAGTATAGGTCTGTGTTACAACAGTTTTGTCCTTCCAGATTAGACATGCCCTAATACATCTAAAAAAAATTTTTGACTGCAAACTAATATACTGCATATACACTGTATAGCAATCATTTTGTGTAATCAACCATAAGTTCTCACCTAAGAAGTTCTACGTAAAATTTCTCCCAAATTCGAAAACACAGGTGAATGCTGGCTGAACTACATCTGATTCACTTTACATTGCTACAAGACAAATTTTTAAAGTAGCTGTCTGTACATTTATATACAACTGTTCAAAGTATCTTTAATTTTGGTTCAACTATGCCTCTTTAATCCAGTAAAGCCGGAGGTAAATTTAAAGTTAGTGTATGTCCCAAAAGTTTCAACAAATGTCCATGATAATGTTATTTAAAAGGGATTTTAAGGCATGTCAAGGAGTTCATCCTATGCCAAAAAGGATCCGGGATATCAGTCACGCAATTGTCCAGTGAAGACATTTGTAGTCATAAAAATTCAACATTTGCAGGCATATTTAGTTTTGCAATTTTTACCATGGGGACAGTGGTCTTCTCTTCGTGAGGACAAAGATTTATGAGGTATGATGAAAAAAATTACTCTTAGTGGAATGTCAAGTATGCCTTTGTGAATGAGGACATTCATCCCTATTTACATGATGTAGATGCTGAAAATGGGAGAGGAGGCATATGGTTTTTGACAGTGATCGTAAGTGTGAGCTAATGTCAACATATTATATCATTCTGTACAAACTCCAGAGGTGAATCTTTGTCATCTGTGAAATACTTCTCGTTTTATCCCCTACATAAAAAATTCTTAACAGAAAAAACGTGACGCTGGCACAGGCCTTATTTCAAAGAGCAGTAATGCTGGGTTAAAAGTTGTAGTGACAAGGTGATATAATGGGTACAGCTGCTGAGACCTCCATCTAAGATTATGAATCAGATCATCACCTGATGTTTACAAATTGTCTCTGCCTACTCCTGGCTTTGAGCTGACCCTGATATCTGACCTACGTTCACAGAGAGGACACAAAGGAATGGGCAGAAATCAGTGATTATGGGTATATTATTGTTGTTACTTATTATTAATGTTTACCTTGGTACAAGTGAGCCAGCAGTGCGCGTGCACGGACCAATAACCGGAGAGCGCTGTGAGGACGTGCGCGATCCCGATAGCGGCTAGCGCCAGGAGGCCTGCCTCCGGATACTCGGAGGCACCGTACACTCCTAACCACACATACAACCAGCCCGGGTACAGAACCGCCAGAAACGGGAGGACGGTGCCGTGTAGCAGTCGGGGCCTTCGTCTATACAGCGTCACCGAGCTCACCAGCTCGTCGCCGGTCCCGCTGTCATGCTGGTTGTGGTTCACAGAGGGGGCCATTTGCACCTCACCCGGTCCGCGGAGTCCGTCTGCAGCCATACTCCCCTCTTTCTTAGCGTCGTTCATTGTACTTCACTCACTCCCCCGGCCCCCTCTATCATCCACCACCACACCGTCGTACTGTAGCCGGTAAAAACACGGTTCTGCACTCGAAGCGGTGCTTGGTCCAGCCAACAGAGTCCGTTTACTGAATCGCTCTTTCTGTGATGGAGGCTTCCGCATACGTAAACACGTAAAGACACGTAATGCTCTCTTAGCGTAGTAATCCCAAACTTTAAAAAAATAAAATAAAAATAAATAAATAAATCCACGCAATTAAATAGAATTTCTAAACTAAAATTCTTACTTAGTGTGTAGAAAGAGGTACATTTGATAATATTTATTATTTATATTGTGCTCTTTGATTCAAACGTACAAAGAGTCGCTATCCCTTTAATGAAACTGTCGTTATTATATGGGCGTGGCCAACGTACCAGACTGACACATTATGGACCAATTAGATTTTACAGGGTACTACTCCATCCTGTCCGCTGGTGAAGGGGTGTGCACGGTAGTGTGAGCTCCAGACATGGCTCCACATGTATAGATGCTGTCGTTATAACCTTGATTAACCAGACTTCGGCTCCGTTTGGAACAACCAAAAATGTAAGGAATTTTAATACGACTTAAACAAGCAGAACAATTCCTGTATTGTGAAATGTGGTTAGTAGAGACTGATTGTAATAATAAAGTCACAGGCTGCTTTGTAAATTATAGCTATCCTTGATAAACCACTTTATTCTGTGTATTCGTTGCACTTGGTGGGAGTATTACATACTTTATGGTTAAACATGCAGTGACTTATTTGAATTTGCATGTGTCCTTACAGGCAGGCCGCCATGGATATCACGGCAAAATTTTGCCATAAAGAAATGGAGGCTTATGGGTCATGTGTGGCTTCCAACCCCTCTACATGGCAGCAGAAGTGTCATGAGCTGAAGATAAAGGTTTCACAGTGCACATCTTCACAGTAAGAAAGCGCCCATGTGACTCTTCCATCCTCACACCCACATTGCGTAATAGCCCATATTAACCTCTGAATCTGCTTTAATAGCCCAGTTATCCAGAAGATCAGACATGAATGTTCAGAAGAGTTTGTGGCATTCGAACGGTGTCTGAGGGAAAACCAGGATCAACCTACCTCTTGTTCACCTCATGTAGCTCGCTTCTTGGGCTGTGCAGAGACTGTAGACCTAAGGGGAGTAGGTAAGTCCTTGCTGGTATTGAGCATTCACATCTCCAGGGCACATATGAAAAGGTATCAATAGAACATGTGATGGAGGATGCAGTCTCCTCCAGGATGACGGTGCTTCCATCCATAGAGTGCAAGGAGTCAGTAGATGGTTTGAGGAGGCTGCACAAGTAATTTATTTACACTAATAGTGACAGTGTCAGCCCGTGTAAATGTGTAATAAAATACATTGCCACATTCAAATTATGTTTTACTAATACTGAAATAGGTGTTGTAAATGTTATATTTTTGTGCATGTTTTGAGAGGACATCTTAAATGGTTCATAATGATCAGCAGTCTGTATATTCTTCAATATCCAAATTTTAGACGTACTCATACAGATATAGCACAATAATTGCAACCTGATGTAACCATTTAACCTTGAAGCTTTAGACTGATGCATAAAAATTATGTAAATCATGTTATGATGCATCCTTTACAATCACCAAAATTCAGCACCAGTGGGACATTTTGAACTGACATGTTAGGTTATGCTCTCAACCACTTTTGTAAAAAAAAAAAAAAAAAAAATTATGAACCCCTTCTGTAGAGGTCACAAATGTGTAGAATCAATGCTGAAGTAAACTAAAGCTGTTATTTCCTTTAATCTGGGACCTGTGAGCATATACGTGGAAGGGATACAGATTACCAAGCCTTGTGTGTATATACACTGGAGATCAAAATTACAAAATTAGAGAATGATTTATAAACAACTGATTTTTATTATTGTTTTTTTTTTTTTTTTTTTAAATAATGTCATTTTCACTGCTCAACAGTTGAAGGACTTTTTGTTGTGGCAATACCATGCTACTAGAACACTTTTTTACAAAATAAGTAAGGCATTTCAACAAAAAATATTATTTTGCAGAAAACACACTGATCAAAATTAGAGAACAACAATGACTGTAACATGGAAAAAGATTACAACTAAATTTTCTGAAGGTTACAACAGTCAAAGTAGGAAGTGTACAGGCCTCTGCTTTGAATGACTTCAGCACATCTGCAGCCACAGGACATCACTAGTCTCTCACACTGCTCTGGTATGGTTTTGGTCCAGTCTTCTTCCAGTCTCTTCCACAGTTCGGTGGCTGTAGTGGGTTTCTTGGCCATACCTTTGTCACCAAGGATTTTCCAGAGGTTCTCTATTGGGTTTAGATCAGGTCTCTGGGCAGGCCATGTCATTATTTTAATATTTTCATTTCCAAGGAACTGCTTTTACCCGTTTTGCTGTGTGACAGGGAGAATTGTCCTGCATGAATATTGCGGGCTGATTGGGTGATGAACATAGGGAAGAAACCATATGTTGTTGAAGAACGGCCAACTATCTTGCAGAGTCAGTGAAACTGGAAGTTAGAACTTAGCGCCAGGTGCCAGATTAACACCAATAACTGGGAGGTATCTGAAAGTGTTCTCTAATTTTGATCAGTGTGTTTTCTGCAAAGTCATGTTTTTTGTTGAAATGCCTTAGTTATTTTGTGAAAGTGTTGTAGAAAAATGGCATAGCCACAACAAAAAGTTCAACTGTTGAGCAGTGAAGATGACAGTATTTCAGAAAAAATCAGTTGTTTATGAATCATTCTGTAATTTTGATCTCCAGTGTATATTCTTTAAAGCAGGGGTTTTAAACATACTGCCCAGGGGCCATAGTCAGCCCGCCAAAAGATCTAATCTGGCCCGTGGGATGAATTTGAGAAATGCAAAAATGACTCTGAAGATAATAACAATCAAGGATGTACAGACCAATATGATCTAAAATGGGTCAGACCAGTAAAATACTATCACAATCACCTATCAGTTATGACAAATTTTTCTATTTGTTTTAGTGTAAAATGTAGAACTACATGAAGATATTGACATTTATAAACTATCCTTTCACAAAAAATGTGACAAACCTAAAATGGCTTAAGAAAATGAAGTGCATTTTTACCAGTATTCTGCCTCTTATTAAACGTTTTGTGCATTTTTAGATCCACTGTGATCTGTTAAGTTGTAATTGTCAAGACTGGCTCTGAGTGCTTGACAAATAACACGCACAGAACGGGAAGGTCTCTTGTACAAAGAGATTTATTAGTGCAAGAGCACTGAAGCAATACATAAATACGCACACATGTCATCAGAAGGACGTCATGTCAGGTCAGCAGCGATCATCGAAGAAGGAGCTGGCGAGGAATCACCCAGAAGAAAGTCTGCGGCAAAGTTTTATAGCCCCTCTGGTTGCATAGGACAGACTTTCCCAAACATCAGGTAACCATGGGGGTTGCTCAACCAAACATCTGAGGAGAGAGAGAGAGAGAACAAAAGAGAGAGGGAAAGTGGGAGAGAGAGAGAGAGAGAGAGAGAGAGAGAAAACGTACCCTAGTGGTCATAATATTGTTAAAATTGCACTTATTTTTCCTTAAGAGATTTTAGGTTTTTCATGTTACTCACATTTTAAAGGATAGTTTATAGATGTAAACATTATTATAGTATAATTTTACTTTTTTCCCTTTATTATTTTATTGGTTTGGCCCACTTCAGATCATATTGGGCTGAATGTGACCTCTGAACTAACATGAGTTCGAGACCCCTGCTTTAAAGGGTGTATTTTGATCACGGTGTATGATGTACTTTACATTTTAGATATCTTGAACATGTCCAATGCAAAATTGGAAATTACAGATGTGTCTTTCTTGTGCCAACAGTAATAATAATATTAATCTCTAATAAAATGCCTTTTCTTTCCCAGATACAAGTCCAGTGCCTCAGCCGTCGTAGCATTTTGGCCGCCCTTCTGAGTGCATCTTTCTCCACAGCAGCGCAGACCCACTGGTGTCACATGTATCCTAACTTTGCCATGTACTGTGATGGATCGACAAGAAATGTGTTTTTTTGAACATTGTTTCATAACGACAGATAAGGGATAAATGCTTGACAAAATGTATAAAATACTTAGTTCCTGTATCATACCTCAGCAGATGTAGAAATAACTTTAATATCTAGGTTTCAGCACGGTTTGTACTAGTTTTTATTAAACCATTTAAATAAAAGTGATGTCAGACTCCGGTTACTCATCTGTTATGCCCTCTCCAGGTCTGACTCACAGTTAAATATTAAACTGGAATGTGTCACTCCCACTCAAACTCTCTTGACTACTCATTGACTAAGAAATAGGGAGTCTGGGAATGAAAGAGAAAGAGGAGGAGGCTGTCATCGTCTAATCAGCAGGACTACTGAGAGACGGAGGGAGGATGTTGAGTTATGAGCCCTGTGACCACTAAGCAGAACAGACTTTTTCAGGTTCAGTTATTAAAGCTTTATAAGGGGGACACACTGAGTTGGGGAAATCATTCCTTCCTTTCTAAATGTTGCAATGATGGTTGATACTAGAAGAGATTGTGATCAGTGTATCATCATTCGTCATATTTAAGAGACACAAGGCATGCAAACTTAAAAGATGAAACCGCACATTGTATTGAAGATACGGCAACATTACATTCAAAGCACATCACCTTGCAGTCACTGAACAAAAAAAGAAAGATAGGAACTTGCCTAATACTGCACAAATAAGTTACATTCACAAAAATATCACAGTAAAAATACCATGAGTTAGTGATCAAACATAACATCATGAGAAATGTTACAAGCTGTAGCCAGTCACTGGTACCTAAATGAAACAATTATCTCCCTAATCCTATTTTATTCTGCACCACATTGTGAGTCGGATCCTGATGCTTCCCATAGCACCACTGTCCAACTAAAGTCTGGAGGCTATTTTTTAAACCTATGTGGTGACACATAAATATCATGCTACTGTTTAAATATTTGCTGATTATCACAGAAGGTACAAAATATCTACCTAACAACATCTTAGTTTAGATGTTCAAGAAAGAAATACTTACAGAAGTTGACTACAACAATTAATTGTAACACAGTGATACTCACATTTACATTTGGAGCACATCAGCATGTACCCAGTGTCCTATATTTTGGGCATTAAAGATCCATTGGTTTTTGTTTGCTGCACTGCTTCTTTGAGATTACATCACATAAGAAAAGGGAAAGCTAAAGCGGTACTTCCTTAAACAACCCTGTTTCCACATAAGGCATTTCAAATGACCCTGTACTGTCTGAATGCAATTTTTTTCTTTTGTTTTTTGGTACATATTATACATGTCATGCTTAACCAAAAACAAGAATGTGATCTAAATTATTATTTTATGAGGACAGTTACTTCAAATATCATCTTTAACTCTTTCCAGTATACTTTGTTGAAGTCATTGGGCTAACCAGCACAATATCCTGAGTTAAGGCTCAGGCAACATAAACATACACACTAACCTGAGAGTAAAACTGTACTCCAATCCATATACACTGTTGTATATGCTGCAGTCTTTCACACACAATAGTTAGTCACCAGTCCGGTAAAAAAGTTAGGCAATATACTCATTTAATTTAGACCCTTAGCTTCTTAAAAGTTCTGCCAAGATTTCTTCACTAACTGTTTCTTAATTTAACAATTCATTTTCCAAAACCAATTATTTTTTAAAATACAATATACATCTACTTTTGATGTTCATTTTGTTTTCTTCATGAAAAGTGCCATGAAACAAGTGTTTCAACAATACATAAATACGACTAGAGAAACTGAGGTCCTGTTACATATCTTGGACATTTACAGTGTCTGTATTTCCAGCATGTGATTATAATCTAGGAGAAGGATAATGGAATATTATGCTAGTCTGTGGTAACGTTAAATTATGACTAAGCCTGCATTGGTGCGATTTTGGCCAGTGATAAAAGCTCAGAAGAGTGTTTGGGTGTAGGCTGTTTCATGGAGAGTGGTCCCACAGGCATGTTGATGGACAGACTCCAATAGCTGCATCATTGAGGTGAAAGGTGACAGAGGAGGGGAGAGGGTGAGAGTTTATAAGGGTCAGGAGGTGAAGTAGGAGTTCTGCATGGAGTAGAGGCGGTCAATGGGGTTTCCCACTCGGCCTGGCAGGAGACCGCCTTCCCCTGTTGCTAAGAGGCAGTCACCAAGGTGACCGAGGCTTCCATCGCTGTCCAGGTCATGGAACACTGTCTCTGAGTCTGTTGTGGAAAAAAGTCTATGATCAGAACCTGAGAAAACTGAAGGAAGTAGGAAAGTTTGGATAGTATATGAGGTTGGATGTGGAGGAAATATTCAGATTTCTTAGTTGAGTACAAGTTTTGGTGGCACACAGTCAAAAACATGCAAGTATTATCAGCAAACTTTACCTCAACCATGAAAAATAAAAGTAGTCCTTATGCAGTAAAATGGTTACAGTTAGTGTTTTACTAATATACAATTGTGGGAAAAAATGATTCGACCACCCTATGTTTTCTTCTATTTCTTGGTCATTTTAAAGCCTGGTACAAGTAAAGGTACATTTGTTTGGACAAATATAATGATAACAACAAAAATAGCTCATAAGAGTTTAATTTCAGAGCTGATATCAATCCATTTTCCATGGTTTTATAGATAATAACCAAATTCTCTTAAGTTCTTACATCAATATCTATGGTATTGTACTGACAAGTGCTTTTAGACATTCCATATTTTGTTTTTTTCTGTGTTTCAATCACATGATACACACAGGTGTTAGGACTTAATTGCATAACCATTGTTTTTGATGACTTTTGAGGGTCTAATTATTTTTACCACAGCTGTAAATGAGGTTAGATGTGGAGGAGATACTCAGATTTCTTAGTTGAGTAAAAGGTTTGGTGGTTCATACTCAGAATACTCCCATTACAAGTAAAAATATGCTAGTATTATGACCAACTTTACTTCAACGCTGAAAAATAAAAGTAGTCCTTATGCAGTAAAGTGGTTACTGTTAGTCTTTTACTAATGTATACAATTTTAGATTCATTTTACTGCTGCCTTAATGTGCATTTTACCCTTTGCTGATGTGTGTGTATATGGTTGTGCTCATTTTAGGCACATTTAAGGAACTATTGGTACACAAGTAACAACTAAAGTAATAATAGCTCAGAAAACAGGCCTTTTTGCATCTCCCATAAAGGTTATTTTTATCTTAAAAAGTGGAAGATTTTTGCAACCCATGAAGGAAATTTAATAGCAAACATCCCAAAGAGATCAGTGACAAGGACATTTGGAGATATTAATGTGTTTTAATCTTGTAGCTCTCACCCCCGTTCTTACCATAGGAGTGGAGCTGCTCGTTGCTCAGCTGTGGAGGTGTAAGACCATGTCGAAATGGCTCTCCACCATAAATGTCCAGAGCGAGTAATTGCTGACGTGGCAAAGAGGGATAACCCAGGATCCCATCCATTCCATGTGTACTAGAGCCATCTGTAAAGAGATGAGAATCCTTTAGTCCAGAGATTTCAAATATGCAGCCCGGGGACCAAATCCAGCCCACAAATGGTCCAGTCTGGCCTGTGGGATGAATTTATGAAATGTAAAAATTACACTAACATATTTACAATCATTTTAGTTCTGGCCCCATATACAGACCAATCTCAAGTGGGTCCAACCAGTAAAATACAATTATAATAATATATAAATAATGACAACGTGAATATTTTCAAGTCATTTTACTGTATTTATATTAAAAACAAAGACTATCATTTCTCAAAAATCTGAACAAGTATGAAAAACTTTAAAAAAAAAAAAAAAAAAAGCTAAATTTTAACAATGTTGTATCTGTTGTTAAATGTTTTGTGTATTTGTAGCTCCACTGTCATCTGTAAGTTCTAATGGATATGTGTAAATGATAAAATGAGGCAAAAAATATTGGTAAAATTGCACCTGTTTTTCTTAAGAAATGTCAGTTTGTTTATGTTATTCACATTGTTTTAAAAGGATATTTTGTAGAAGTAAACATTTTCATCATGTAATTTAACTTTTTTCCCTCTAAAATAGAAAGGAAAGTTTGGAGTTGACATTATTTATTATTATGTTATTATTTCACTGGTCCGGCCCACCTCAGATCAAATTTGGCTGAATGTGAACCCTGAACTAAAATGAGTTTGACACCTCTGCTTTAGTCACGCTGTTTCTTATATGCTTTAATCCTGCTTTGGTGCTTTAAATTCTTACCCTCGCTGTCGTCGTTGCTCTGACGTCCCCCTCTGCTCGGTCCTCTTCTGGTTCCCCCCAGCTGCTCTTGTTCCTGCTGCTGCTGCTGCTGTTGTTGCTGCCTGCGAGCTATTTTCTTCATCTGAAACACAAAAGCATATTGATGCGATATCTGTGTCTTAAATCTGAAATACAGGGTTAAGTCTGTGAAGTGAGAGACATGTAAAGTCTAACCTTGGCTCTCTGGTTTTGAAACCACACCTGAACCACACGCACCGTCAGCCCAGTCTCAGCAGCTAGTGTCTCTCGCACCTACAAATGAACATTTTTATGGCCATAAGAGTTGGCATACATTCTGACAAACATGCTCAAATCAAATCAAATGAATGTAACAATCAATGTGTAAGGTGAGGGAGTATGTTCTGAGATGCCGGTCCACCCACCTTACGGCAAGGTTTAGCTGACACTTCAAAGGAGGCCTTGAACGCACGGCGCTGCTGTGTGGTCAGGATGGTTCGGGGTCGTTTTGAACGCTTGTGTTCCTTGCCTTCATCACCCCCCTTCCCCCCTCCAGATCCACCTCCTCCATCCTCATCCTCACTCTTCACTGAGCAAGGTCAACAGACAAAAAAGACAGTCAGCGCAGCCCTTATGTGATGAAATGCTTTCAGATTATGGAAACCAGTAAAAGGCCTGAACATGGTGTAAGAAATCTGGACAGTCATGATTAAAATATTTAGTGTGCGGTATAAGCAAAAGCCAGCATGAAAGAAACTCTTCAAACCAAAAAATAATTCCTGCACAGACAAACGTTTTGTCAATATAATGTGAAAAATTGCTAAAAACTAGTGAGTCAGCACACATTGGACTCCTACCAAGTTAAGATAACCCATAAGGACCCAGTGTGTCATTTGTTTGTCTATATTTAACAGTCCTTAAGTGATTAATCACCATTTATTGTAATATTATCTTCTGTATTTGGTGGGGTTTTTCTCAGTGTGAATCATGTATTTTCCTGTATTTAATTTACTAACCATATAAATGTCATAAAAGCTCAGAGTAAAGTTGAGAATTACTCTATCTAAAGTAGAGGAAACTGAAGAAAAAGTGACTTTTTCAGTAAAATCTATCAATAACTGAACATAAACCAAATGTGTCCATCCACTGTCATTTATCCAAGTCCATGTGTTTTGCTGGTGAGTCAATATTGTAGATACTGACGGTGTTACCAGGGTTACTATAGAGCCTCTGAACATCCAAACGGGTCATAACTGATGACCATAAAAAGATTAAAATCTGTATTTTACGTGGGAAAAGTAGCAGCATATGAAAGAATGTCATATAGGATGCAGGACAAGATGGACAAATATTTGTTGAAATGGAGCAAATACCTGGAAACTTTAAAGACTAAAGAGTAAAAGACAATAATCACAGGCCCTATGGATGTTTGTGTATATGTTGGATTGGTCATCTCTGTTTGGATGTTATATGAGGACAGTTGAATTTGACTTATGTGCGATGAGATGACCAATGTAGTGATGTGAAGACCTCTTCCTCCTGTGGGTGGGTGTTTGACCAGTATGTTGATGCTGATATTGGATCTGTGATTTTGTTTGTGTTTCAAAGAAGAAAAATTAAAAAAAAATACAAGTCATAAAAAATAAAAAAAAATCTGTATTTTACACAAATTATTTACATGTATTAATGATCAACAGGGATTAAACAGTTTATATCAGTAGATGATTTTGATGAATGGTGGATGTTTTGGTCTGTCTGGGATAAACATAATCTAAAAATAGTATATCACAAGTAAAATCCAACTCCTTATAATTTTGAAATGTTTTTGTGCTACTCTTCACAGTGAATGCTTCATGTATATGAAATCTTGCTGACTGAAGTTACAACCTACTGGAGAGTATAGATATGGCTATACAGAAAAAATGCTTTAATCTTCAAAGACGTAAACAGATATAAAATATTTCATAACATTTAAACCACTAATCCCATCACTACATCTAAATGATTCAGATAAAATGCAGTTTCTCAGTTTTTTAGCTGCATCAGACGTGTCTTATTTGGACGTTCAGAGGCTCAATAGTGAACATAGAATCAACATCAGGTCCTGCATTGATTAATCAATAAATCCTCATGTAGTTTGACAAATAACAGCAGTTGTAGATGCTTGTTTTGGGGCTTCAGTTAATGATGATGACAAAAACAGTGCTTTTAGCCATTCCATTTTTTTTTTCTGTCTGTTTTAGTCACATGATATACACAAGAGTTATTACTTAATTGCAAAGCCATTGTTTTTGATGAGTTTTGATGGTCTAATATTTTTTTCCATGACTATTTTGCTGAAAATGTTTTTTCTTCACATCTTTCTTCTGAAAAAATAACAATTTACTCTAAGCTGTATTTAATATCTACATTATCAAAAAAATAAATACAGACCAATATCTGATTTTTACCAAAAAAAAATTAAAATTCAAAAAATAGTATTGCAGTAAATTGTAATAAACGACTCAGAAAAGGTTAAATACAGAGAAAAATTCAGTTGTAAATTGCTTCAAATATTTGTGTCATGGCATCCGAGATGGCAGCCCTGTAACTTTACCTGATTCAGTCGGTGTGGGACTGATAGCAGCCAGCATTTCCCTCTCCTTCTCATAGTCCATGCGGCAGAGCAGCTGTCCTTCCTTCAACACAAACTCATCACCTCTCTGCAGCCGGCGTTCACACTCACAGCAGCTGAAGCAGCCCAGGTGGTACACCTGGCCTAGCACGCGCATTATCAGCTCTGAACGGCCAATCACCTGCAGGCAGGCACTACACTTCCTTACAAAGAGCCTGGAGGTGCACAGGGAGAGAAACACATGGGGTTACTTTTGAAGGACACCAACATAAAGTGTAAGAAAAAAAAAAAAAAAGATGGCATGAGAAAGGTGATCTAATTAAAGATGGAGACAAAGACAAGGAGCTCTGTTACATTTACCCTCAGCTCTAATTGTTGAAGAGATTAGCATAGTCTCTTAATTAAAGGTCGTACAAACATTACCCAATTCACAAAGCAACAAAGTGAACATCTGCTAAAAGGAATTACAATAGATAGCATTTTTGCATCATGTTGTCGTTTCTCCATCTTTACAGTAGGGGGCAGTAGTTAGTTAGATTATAGTATCAGAGCAGCCTGTTTCAAGCCTCTCTCTTTTTGTTCAGTGCATACTCAGCCCTGTTTGATGGAGTGAACTTCAGCCTGTATACAGCCTTTCCACCCCACAATTTTAAATCACTACTTTAACATAATGAGTAAAGTTTAGTCACAGCCTCATTACTTTCCCCGCGACTACGTTCCTCCTTTTGTTCCCTCATCTCTCCTCCTGTGAGATGTTCCAACCCATACAATTCCTAACCCTTGCTCCACCATCACTTCACATCCCTATTTCCATTTGGCCTAAGTCTCTGCCACTAAATTCCTCTCAAATCCCAGCTCTCACACTTAGTTTTTTACCCCCTCCCTACTAGTATTTTCTGCCAGCATTCCCAGTTTCCCTCTCGCCCTCCCAGCCTGCCTCCCCAGTTCACTGAAACTAATAAAGACAGGATTAATTAGATTGTTGTTTAAACAGTGCGATGGCCAGACAGACGCTGTAAACTCATAACCAGGGATTGGGGATAGCATGGGGTTAATCTCTCTCCTCTCACTTATGCACACTAAAACACACATACACACATGCACACAGACATTTGCACACACCCACCCACAGAGTATCAGTATACCTAGTCTGATATTGGCTAGTTATCTCCATACCATCACCCATGAGTGGTGAGAAATCAGTAAATACAGAAATATGATTTTTTTTTTTTGGGGGGAGGGGTTGTTTTGTTATAGAAACAAG
The DNA here is from genome assembly GCA_029814645.1 of Fowleria isostigma. Taxonomy (NCBI): domain Eukaryota; kingdom Metazoa; phylum Chordata; class Actinopteri; order Kurtiformes; family Apogonidae; genus Fowleria; species Fowleria isostigma. Next base: position 35,349,504 of record JAPTGZ010000027.1, on the reverse strand, counting down.
AGGATTTACCAGTTTGTCAAAGCATAGGTGTAAAAACAGAACTCTCCGAATGCATAAATAGCATCCGGAAACAAACACAAACCTGGACAAGAGGGACTGGGGTGTGAAAGGAGGGGGGGGAGGCAGGGTCGAAGACAGAAGTGTTGACGCTCCCTGACTGAGTGATAGAAAGGTGTTGCTGCCCAAATCTGGAGTGTAAAGAAGGAGCCAGGTCTGCACATTAGAGCTCCTAATCTGTGATTCTGTCCCAAACGCAGCTGCTACGGCTAATCTTTCTCAATCCATCTGCCAAACGCTCCCCAAATTCCCCAAATGACAGTGTCGCTAACTTAACATCATAAACACAAAAACAAGAGCAACCCTTTACACATGTACTGTGACATGTTCCCATCAGTAGTGCACGTGTGGTGACCACTGTTGTTCTAAAACAGTTACATTAGACTGCATGCATCTTAGAAATCTTTCCAGTTTTCGATCATAATTGTCAATCTTACTATTCAGGATGTAACTTAAACCACAGTCCAGGATAAAAGGCTTTTATCACGCTGCTCTGAAACCTCATCATACACCCAAGCATGCACTTAAAACCCTAAATTGCTTTCCTTTGTGAAAAATACAACAGAGTCGTCACAGGACTGCTTGACATAAGACTGATGATGTTAGTGGTTAAGTCCCATACTCCCTAATCACGGTGTATACACAGCACGGTAGGAATTTACTCAACATGGCAAATGAAGGCAACTTGGGGCAACTGCCACAGAGGGGGGTCTGTAAGTAGATCAGTCTAATCCCTCTAATAGAAGTATCATTCACACTGGCCCTGTCCAGGGTGTAGCTTCCAATAAATCACTATGGACATTGTGGTTAAAGAGCTGCCACACGAGTGATGTAAACTTTGCTTCCATACTAAATTTATTTAGTTTAGTCAAATAAACCTATACAATCAATGTGTTATTGATGGGATTATTTACAATTCATTAATGCATGATTCTTTCTTTATTCTAAAATACATTCTTTGGTCTCAGATATGCTATATACTTGACATTCTGCATATTAAAAAAAAAAGAAGTAAATTAGATATCACTTATAATGGATTTAATTTCAATGGAACCAGATGCTGTGGCCCTCCGAGAAAATGATAGACCTGATTGTATTCACAGTCTTTGAACTTCTGTTAGACCCTGTTTGGGAGAAGGTGAGTTTGACTGATTGACTGGTTGGATTTATTTCAAGCTTGTACAACGTTGTTTCAATTTACAGTAACGGAAATAACATCCATATATAATAAACATTTCATTATGTGTACACAAATATACATAATGTACAATAATTCACTATTAATATAAACTCCTAGTAGTCCAAATTTCTGTTGTTAAATTCTATGCCAATACTGTAACAAATTTCTGTCATTTCTACAGTTTAAAAAATTACATTAACTTCTTGTTCAAGAACTTCTTGTTCAACAGTTTACAAGATGTAACTACATTGCAGTGCATTATGGGTAGAAAATATTAACGGTAACTTCAAGCATTTGTTGACAGTATCACATTGTAAAGTTACAGAATGGTTGTGTTTTCATTTGGTCCTGACCGTAAACGTACAAATGGCAACTACACACTGTTAATATCAGAAGGAAAAGCCAAAGAGGACATGAAGGCAGACTCAGGTTATAAATTAATAAAGTGAAAGGAAGACATTATTAGCCCACAAAATTAAAATGTGTTTGTCGTGTTTCATACGATAAAAATACAGGGTGTGGGACTAAGAATACACTGTTTCTGCAGATGCTAGTTAGCAAAAAACTGGTTGAAGTTATGCTAACGCTAGCTGTGTGCATTAGCCCTGTTTAGAAATGCCCCCAATAGTCCAGGTTCCATTAGTGCTGTTAGCTCGGCCATAGCTGTCAAAATGAACTCTTCCTAAATAATTGTTTCTATTTTAAAACAATATATTGCTGTAATTTATATACAGAAAAAACCTGTAAAAAGTATCCAGTAATATAATTGTTTTACAGTAATTATCAAACAATTTTACAACATTTTATTGGCAACTTTTTTGCCTGGTATTTACTGTAAATTCTATAGGAAATTTGTTATGTGCACCTTGTTTTTTTGAATATATATAATTATATTTATTTATTTATTTTAAGTACATATATAGAGTACGGGAGAAAATTATTAGACCATCAAAAGTCATCAAAAACAATGGTTATGCAATCAAATACTAACTCCTGTGGGTATCATGTGACTAAAACAGACAGAAAAGAAAACATGGAATGCCTAAAAGCACTGTTTTTGTCAGTACAATGCCATAGCTATTGATGTAAGAACTTATGTGATTTTCGTTACTATCAAGAAAACCGTAGAAAATGGATAGATATCAGCTATTAAATTAAACTTTTATGAGCTATTTTTGTTGTTATCATTATATTTATCCAAACAAATGTACCTTTTAGTTGTACCAGGCTTTAAAATGAACAGGAAATTGAAGAAAACAAAGGGTGGTATGATCATTTTTTTCACAACTGTTTATATAGATAAGAAATAGATGTAACAAACAACCTTGGTACAGCCTTTTTCCTTATGTCTGTTAACATTAGAGTATGTACATAATTTAAAATATTAAGTTTAGGCTTCTTTTTGCATTACGTTGCTCATTATGTTAGTCTATTTGAGGATATTTACTCAAATCAATGGCATTTGCAGAGGGAATCAGCGGAAAGAAGTCTGTGTGACACTGACCTAAAAAACCTGCATACACTTTTTTCTTGTGTCTGAAATTAAATCATGAAAAACCTGAAATAAAATGAGACCTAGCAGTTTATGTGTACAGTAAAGATCAGCAAGTTTGCAAAGATCAGGAAAGATATTTAGATCAGAACTTTACTTTGGATTTTCAGGGAAGAAGAAGAAGAAGTCAACTTTTTTTTTTATATAATATTCAGTATAGGATGCAAACTGAATCTTGGAAGGAACAAAAGTGTAGACAGAAAACAAACAAGAATAAAAAGTTAACCCAGGAAGCCGTGCTGTACCAACCCTCGGCTGGCAACTTAATGTTCAGAGCCCGTGGATTTTGGAGGGGTTAGGGGGCACACGTAATTACAAGCTCACTGATTATGAGATCACATGTAGAGAAGGAGAATAGTATACGTATTGCAAGTATTGAGTGGGAATAATCAGCCCTTTCTTTCATGTTTTATTGTAGATCCTAGGCATACAAACACAATAACAGAATCTTTATTATCTCCTAAGCTGTGTCATGTGGCTTTGTTTTGCCTGTGAGCTCTGACAAGCACAACATTGTCTGGACTGCAACACAATCATTCCATAAATATGTATGTGTCTCAGAGCGATTACAGTTGTTATGCTCGCTTTCATAATTGATAAATATTTATACAGGTACAGGTTTACTCATACTAACTAGAGATTTTGAGTGCCTTCTATTGCACTCTCTGGGGCATGATCTGTTGTGTGTAGTGAGTGAGCACAGAATGCATCCGAGTCATGTTTGGTTTCCACCTCAGCTCGTCAAGAATCATGTTTAAGATTTTTTCCTGTATATTTAACGCAGGATGTGCTGAGTTATTTCAGTGAGGCCTTGAGTAAGTATGAATGAATGTTTATACTTAACTCGCTATGCTGACTTACAGTTGTGGAAAAAAAATGATTAGACCACCCTATATTTTCTTCAATTTCTTGTTCATTTTAATGCCTGGTGCAAATAAAAGTACATTTGTTTAAGCAAAAATAATGATAACAACAAACATAGCTCATAAGAATTTAATTTAAGAGCTGATATCTATCCATTTTCCATAGTTTTCTTGATAATAACCAAAATCACATTTCTTACCTCAATATCTATGGCATTGTACTGACAAAAACAGTGCTTTTAGGTATCCCATGTTTTCTTTTCTGTCTGTTTTAGTCACGTGATACATACATGAGTTAGTACTTGATTGCATGACCAATGTTTTTGATGACTTTCGATGGTCTAATAATTTTTTCCATGACTGTACATTTATTGGTTGATGAATCATTTGCCACGACAGAGTGTACACTATCTTTGTGGAGTGGTAATGCTCTAATATGTTGGGGATATCTGGGTACTGAACTATTATCTTTTATAAACCAAGATTTGTTCTGAAGCAAAAATATCATCTTCAGCCAGAAACAAGCCGAGCACATTGAACACATACTGAAAGGCAGAAGGTTGATATTGTATTGGCAGTTTGAACTGTGACATGATTGCAGAGCTTAGAAAAAAGTGAAAAATGAGTCCGTGACTAAAAATCTTTGCACTCACCTCAATAAAGTGAATGAAAAATAATTTCCACCACCAGTCCAGAATGACCTGAGTCTGTCAAACATGTGTGAACATGTATCCTGAAAGTGCATCCAAGAATTCACGTGGAATTGATACAAAAATAACAAATGATATGCAACAATCATACTTTTTTAAGCTGTGTTCTTTTAAGTATCCTCTATTTCTTAGACGTGTGTGTAAGGGTGCATGTGCGTGTGTGTGTGCACGCACTTTTCGGCGGATATTGCACTGTGAAGCAAAATGGCTCAGAGCCAGGGTTCAGTAATCACATCATCTCCTTTTATTAAATCTCCCTGCACTGCTTCTGTGTTATTAAAATCTCCCAGCATTCCCCACGATACTTGCTACCCCTGCCACCACTCACTCACACTCATACACACAAAAACACACACACACACACATATAAATATATATATACAGTACAGCCACACAGATAGGAACATACACACACACACACACACACACACACACACACACACGGGTATATATACAGTCACATGAGCACGTAAACACAAATATGCACAGTTTGTGTAAACAAAGATAAGGTGGCTGCGTACAAACATCAATAAAACACTGACAGATGCTGTCATTTGTGCTTCATATCCATCCATGCATCGATAAACTAACATCATAAACAGTCCTCTTGCTCAGTGAATGCTTCTAAAAATTTGCAAAAGCAGTGTGTAATTTAATGACCTTGAGGCCCTGAAGTGTGAGTTATATATCTCAAGACGCATTTCTGCACAATGATTTCATGACAGTCACTAAAGACATTGTTAATAAGACCAGCTCTACATGAGTGCAACACTGCACTCAAAACCGATGCAACCATAGCCTACCTGTTTGACAGTAACAACAACTAAAAGCTGCATGTATGCATGGCATGTATGGTGTGTATAAATAAGGGTTTTTGGGTGTGTGTGATCTACACCTGATGCTACCAAGAATGAATGTTATGTGTGAAGACGTAGATGTGTGTTGGTGTACGTGAGAGTTGGTATGTGTGTGTGTGTGTGTGTGTGTGTGTGTGTGTGTGTGTGTGTGTGTGTGTGTGTGTGTGTGTGTGTGTGT
>JAPTGZ010000027.1:35289707-35304863 GCA_029814645.1 Fowleria isostigma | reverse complement strand
TCCAAAAGAGTGCAATACTAGGAACAGCTAAGATCCTGCGCAGAACCCTCAGGCTCCCAGGCCTCTGGTAGAGGACCTGAGTTTGAAGGAGACACCGCCCAGGTGGGTGAGGGGAAGATTAAAAAAAAAAAAAAGTATATACATACACACACACACACACATATGTCAAAAAGATTGGAAAATGCCAGGATTGACCACGATCCTCAGGTTTGTGACAAAACAGTATAGAGGCATGCTCTGACATAAAGCTAAGGTATATGTACATGTTTTTGGTCTTTTTTTTTTTAATCGTTTCCCCAACATTTACCTAACATTGTGGTACTCATTATAAAGCTGAAGATTAAGTCTATGGTTGGAATCCAGAATAAAAAGAAAAGAGTCTCGTGCTGACAAATCTGATTTTAGCTTGGCAGAAGAATTGAACCAGTTTTATTTAAGATTTGATTCTGATGACTTTTTTAATGAACTATCAGCATTCAGGGCTGCTCCAGTGAGCAGTCAGATTCAGATAGATGAATTCAGTGTGTGGAGCACTTTTGAAAAGACCAACACTAGGAAAAGTCATGGCCTGATGGCATCAGTGGTCGACTTCTTAAATCCTGTGCCCCATTCTTAAGTGAGATTTTCACATACCTTTCAGTGGTCCTTGTCACTCAAAGTTCCCTCATTATGGAAAGAGTCCATTATTGTCCCAGTGGCAAAGGGGCTGTCACCAAAGACATTAAATGATTATCGCCCTGTGGCCCTCACCTCTGTGGTGATGAAGAGTTTTGAGCGAATAGTGAAAAAAAGCTTGCTTTCTATGGTACAGACACTTATCGATTCACTCCAATTTGCCTACCAACCCAGGAAAGGAGTGGAGGATGCTGCGACGACACTGTTGAATTTTGTTGTCAGGCACCTGGAGGGTAATAAAACTCATGCACGTCTGTGCTTTGCTGACTTTCTTCAGCCTTTAACTGCATGCCAGCCTCATGTTCTTGCTCAGAGGTTGTCAAATATAACCAGCATTGATTTTGGAACCATATGTTGGTTAGATGACTTTCTGTCAAGGCCACAGAGAACTCATGTCAATGAGACCCTGTTGGGTTCCACAGGCTCACCCCAGGGGTGTGTCTTGTCACCTCTACTGTTCATGCTTTTGTAGGACTGTAGCAGCATGTTCGAGTCAAGGTATATAATAAAATTTGCTGACGACTCTGTGATCATTAGCTTCCTGCAGGACCAGGAGGTGGGCCATGGCCCAATAGTCCTTGACTATTTTGTTCGTGCGATGACTCTTACCTGCAACTTAATGTGTCAAAAACAAAGGACATGATTCTTGACTTTCGTAAGAATCCACCTGTCACAGCCCCAACTTTTCTAAAGACACAGCAGTAGAAATAGCATAAGTATTTGGGCACCATCCTGGACAATAAACTGTCTTTTGAGGCCAACTCAGATGCCATATATAGGAAGGCAAATCAGAGGTTGTTTTATCTGAGGAAACAGAGGTGTTTTAACGTTGACAAAAAGCTTCTTAAAATGTTTTATTCATCTTTTATTGAGTCCATTTTAACTTTTGCTTTGATCTGCTGGTTTGGTAACCTCAGTATTTCAAATAAAAACAAGCTGAGGAATGTGGTTAAACTCTGCCGAAAAACAATTGGGATAAACTTGAATGATCTTGATTATCTGTATGAAGTCAGAGCCACTCAGAGGGCCAAGGCCATTTTGGCGAACCCTCTCCATCCTCTTCATGCAGAATTTCAGCATCTCCCATCAAGGAGAAGGTATGCTTTTCCCTGTAGGGCTAAGTCAAACAGGTACCTCAAATCTTTTGTCCCATCTGCCATTAGGTTTTTAAATAACCCTTAAGTGAGCCTGTGGGAATTAAGCCTGTTTAACTGATGACTGTATGTATTTATTTACTGTTTATTGTATATTGCTGTATGATTTGTTTTATATTGATGTGTGGAACGCATGTTACTGCTGTTAAACCAAATTGCCCTTTGGGGACATTAAAGATTTTTCAATTCAATTCAACTATTCATACACAGAGTAACTCAAAGTGCTTTACAAAGGCATAAAAAACCCCAATGATATTACATTAAAATCAAAAAAGAGGAAAAAAAGACATTAAAATCATCAGATAAAACATTATTTTAAAATGCATTAATAAAAAAAATAATTAATTATTTTAAAATCATAAATTAACATTAACATTAAATTAAAATAGAGCAAAACAAGATATTCAAATCAAAGGGTCCAATCCGGCCTGTGGGAGGAATTTGTAAAATGCAAACATTACACAAAAGATATAATTTAGGTTCCACATACAGACCAGTTTAATCTCAAGTGGGTCCGATCAGTAAAATATTATCATAATAACCTAGAAATACTTACAACTCCAATATTTTCTCTTTTTAATTATAAACATTTTTATGTATTTTTACTGTATTTACAGGAAAAACAAATAATCACTTCACAAAAACCACAAATAACCTGAACAAATATGGACATTTTGAAATATCTGTACCAATATTCTATATTTCTAAATCTGCTGTGATCTGTTTGTAATTTACATGTGTACATGATAAACTGAATATTGTTAAAATTTTACATATTTTTCTTTAGAAATTTCTGTTAGCATTGTTTTAAAGGATAGTAGGTCATTGTATACATTACATATACAATATGTATACATACATTTGTATTGTTTTTTTTTTTATTCAAAAAAATAGAGGAAAATTTAGAGTTGACATTATTTATATATTATTATGTTATTATTTTACCGGTCCGACCCACTTCAGGTCAAATTTGGCTTAATGTGGCCCCTGAACTAAAATGAGTTTGAGACCCCTGAAATAGAAAAAATAATGTAGTAATTTGCTTAAACATCACTTATTTTGCTTTAGTTAATTCAAATAACTAGACATTGATCCCTTACAGATTCATCATTTGTTTCCGGTAGCTCTGCACTTCCTGCAGATTGTGAGTCATTATCCACCGGCAGCTCCTCCCCTGGACTGAAAAAAATATATAGTCACAGACAATACAGACTTTGTCGACAAACATAATATATAAAAACTCGTAGCACATACAGATGGTTTTCACTTGTGTGTCATGTTTTCCATTTATTGCCACCAGGTAAGGTACATATGTCAATCTTACCTAATTACCCTACGGGGATTAATAAATTTAATCTTAATTTCCTACTCATTGATCCTGCACCAAAACCTATTTCACATACATAAACCATTGAATTATAAGCAATTATATGGAAGTTCACATATGAAATAAGATGTTTTCAAACATTATTTCTGTGTTTTTGTCATTTTTGTGTTGTAATCTACAACTAAAAGTACTATGTCCTTTCAGCATGTTACTTTAATTTCAACCCTGTTACCATGTCATTTTTCTAAGAATAATCTTAAATGTTTTCTATACTCATGAAGGGTTGACCTTTTGACCTTTTAATAGTTTGGATGAATTGATGCATAATGGTTTTGGGCAAATATTTGAGAATCGATACTGAAATTAGTTTTTAAAAAATATGTGACTACTGGGGCGGCCATAGCTCAGGATTTAGAGCAGGTCGTCCAATAACCGGAAGGTTGGCGGTTCGGTTCCTGCTCTGTCCCAGTCATGTGCTGTTGTGTCCTTGGGCAAGACACTTTACCCGCCTTGCCTCTAGTGTGGTTAGTGCCTGGCATAGTGGCAGCCCACTGATGTATGAGTGGGTGAATGTGAAACTAGTATTGTAAAGTGCTTTGAGTACCATTAATGTGTAGAAAAGAACTATATTAGTACAGACCATTTACCATTTACTGAAAAGTTGGCTGTAGCTAAATTTGAAATGTTGCTTAAATTAATATAATTCAAGTTTTATCTGAAATTAAATGATTATTTAATATAAAAGTGACCTTCTTTACTAAATGATTTATTAATGGATTTTTTAAATGTATTTTTTTATGAGTACTCATTAAAGGGTTGCAATAAGCATAGTGCACAACAAATGAAACATCTAATGAAAAGTGTACCATTACATGAGCTGTACAAAAATTATTCAATAGTTTATTGCTTGGCTTTATTAAATGCATGAAAAAAAAAATGTTATGAAATAATGTGTAGATATTTCAAAGGTTTTGAGGCCTAAATTTTCCTCCAATTCTGGAATGACCCATATAAGAACTACAGATGTTTTTCATTGTGTGTCACATAAATTCCTAAGGCGACATTAAGCCCAGTCGTCATTTACTGTGAACATTTTAGCTGCACAACTACTTTATGTCAATACAATGATCGTAGTTATATAGACATAAAGTGATGAAGTGGTTTTAGAGGTTATCATTAAACCAGTAGCTGACTGAATTCAAGTTAATTAATTTTGGCCCCAGTTGAACACTCTACCAACTCTACCTCAGAGCTTCATCCTGTTTAGTTTCCTATGATCTACTTGGGCGCCCATGGAGAACCGTCATTAAACCTTACTAACCAACACAACTTTTCCATGACCATATAAAGACCTGAGCAGTACAAGAGGCAAGAGAAACATGCAGTTTTACAGTCACTTAATACTTACGAACAGATTAACGTTAATTCCAAATTGTCAAACTCCCTGAAGATCTCACTGTATCGCTTAGTTTCAGACTTTCGTTGCACTTTCTTCACATCTGAAATGAGTGAAGAACAGTTTTAATAACAGTAGTCACAGCTTACAGAACACCTTCACAGCCGTAAAACCATGATGTGTGAACCCCACAACCTACACAGACACAGTGACACTATCATAGTAAGACACCTTCTTCTTTGTCTATAAATAGAAATGTAGTACTTATTTATGTTTGGTGGTTGTTAAAGTTCATCTGAGTAAAAAAGTTTTTCTAAGTCTTAGTGTCATTGCAACATAAAATTAAAATAATATCTTGTTTTTTTATCATGAATAACACCTGTTATCGGTAAAGTGCAGCAATAATAAAGCTTATTTTCCCTCTGCACTACATTTACTTCACTAAAGGGATTTGCAAATTAATAACATGTTAGATAAACATGTATATAATACATTTTGATATTAAAGTTGACCTATTTTAAACCTACTGTTTAACTCTGGTGTCACCTCAGGTTAAAAATGGTTGATTTACAACAGATGCAACAAATGTGACAGAAGCAATCTCTCTCTGCTCTCTCTTTCTCTCTCCATTTTGGTTAACCACATCCTGCTCGCAATTTGTGTCACGTCCCATAATCAGCACAAAGTCCTTGTTTTTCATACCAGTAGTGTTTCACTATAAGAGTAAAAACTGCAGATAAAATGTTTACAATGGAAAAAGATGAAATCTTACGGCTACAATCTAGTCAACCAGAGAAGTTAAATTATTTTGTAGTGTTACAGTATTTTTAAAACAATGACCTAATAAACATAACAGTATATGGGCATCTTGTACAGTTTTCTGATTAAATGCAAGGTCTTAATGTTTTTTTTTGTGCTTAGTGTTTTTTTGCAGAAATGCAACATAAGCATACTCTAATAACCAAAACACAGAAGTTACACAAAAAGACAGAACAAAAGTGTGTCATAACGGAGGAAGAGTTCAGGAAGTTCACCAATCATGCTTTGTCTCTGGAAGATGCAGCAAAGCACCACAAAAACCATGACAGACACAGTACAGAAAATTCAGGTCAACTTACAATTATTGTACAAGTACAATTATGATACATGCAGCACAATTACAATAATAGAAAAAACACAGCAAAATGACTTCAAAACCAAAGATCACAAACTTTTAATTCACATTTAATTGGTTTGGTGTAATTTAGAAGAAATAAAACACAACACTTCCTCAAATTTATCCTAAAAATTGCAATTCTTTCTTGTGCTCACCTGTGTCTTGAGGGGTATCCTTGTTTGGCCCCTGATCTTCGTCCATTTCTACAGTATTGGTGTGAAAAGACAGAGCCTACCAACCCCTCTCAAACATTATCTCTCCTCTGGGGCCACACTACAACACACATTAGACAACAGTATATTTGTGCTGACAGATTATCTGCACTTCAGTGTGTGCTCTAACACTATTCCGGTAAATTAATAGTGTGTGGCTGTACACCGTTGCTATTTGTGTTCTCTAAGTGGTCCTCCTCTGTAAAAATGAAGGTTGACTAGTGTTTTCACCAATATGGGAAGAGGAAGTGCATCTTGCTGTCAGTATAGGCCCCACCTACGCTATCACACCACGCATAGTGAGAATGAACCATGTGTTTAAACCGCCTTGTCTCAGAAAAAACGAGGTTCCTGACCTCAGCTGCATGCTGTGAATAAGACATTTGGCAACACAACTGTGCACAAACTGCAAATTTCTAACACTGATACTGGCACTTATTGATGCAAAATGACACTTTACTCCTGTGGGCTACATCAGAATAAATATTTGAGTGAAAAATCAAAGTTATTTATTTAATAAACCAATGAGGTCACACTCAGGTACTTGGATTAATCTCTGTAATGAATGTAAGAGTGTACACATGATGAAATACACATTAAGTTTCCTTTTATTGGTTGGATTTAATAGTTTTTGTCTTGCTTCACGGTAGATGCTGAATGTCAGTGAAATGATGACACCTTGAGGATCAATTAGATAAGACACCTGCAAACCATCGCAGCATTAACATGTTTTCCAAGTGTACTAGTTGTGCTGAAAAGTGGTGGGTTAGGTACGTAATTTTTGGGCAGATCTATATGGGCTGAAATATGTGCCACCAGAAACTGAACTGAAATCATTTATGTTTGAATTTCAATGGCTAAACTTGAATAATTGCATTGAAAAAACTGAATTTGATTCACATTATTTGAATTTGTATTATTTAGTTTGAATCACTGCATTGAAAAACTAAATCTGAATAGTATAATATGAAATTGAATTTATTAGTTTGGACCTGAAGTACAATAAATTTGAAAGTGAATGTAAGAAACTGTATTTGATCCTCACTGAAATTTCAGCTCTATATATTTTTCACACTCAGTTTTCACAATCAATTAAAATTTTAGTTTCAGAGAAGCTGAATTAAATTTCATAATCATACATTCAGTTTCAAATTTATTGGACTTAGGTTCCTAAATTAATAAATCCAATTTCAAATTCTACTTTTCAAATATTCAAGTTTAGCAACTGAAATTCAAACATAAATTATTCAAATTTAGTTTCTGAAGGCACATATTTTAGCCCATAGATCTAGCGCAGATTACACTTGACAGAACTCTCTTCACAAAAGCTGTAAGTATTGAACGGGAAATCCTTTTTCTTCCATCATTATCCTATACTCCAAAAATATTCAGTGTTGAAAATTCTAAGAAATTAAAATGTACTTGCTCTGTTTATAGGACTCCTGCATGGACTTGCTCCAGTGCCTTTGGGGGAGTTCATCATGTTCAAATCCACACCAGTGGGGGAGGAACCAGAGCCTCCAGGAGAGGGGACTGAGCAGAACCACAGCCTTCAGAAAACTGGTTATCAAAGGTACTGAGGTCTGGAAGGAGAATCTAGCTCCAATGAGAGACTGGACCACATGTAAAGATGACCAAAAAAAGTGGCTAAAAACAAACCAGATCTGTCGGCACCAATTTTATGCTTCTCTGTCTCCTCATTGTTCTTTCAGACTGTCATTAGTGTGTGCCAATTGACCAGTTCTTCTATTGTGTTGATTTTTTATTTTTTTAAATTTTCTGCATTTATTTTTTGTAATTTTTGCCATTATAATGCTATTTCTTCTGACCTACCAGGTACCACAGATGGAAAGTAGCCTGAGTCTAATTCTGGCATATTTACATTTACAGTCATATGCACTGTTCCTTTAACAAATACTTAAATGATTATAAACAATTACATTACACTGGTAGTTTTTATTTTAAAGTACTAATATATTAAACATGATTGGTTAGCAATGTAGTTATTCTGTTTGCATAAATTTTGCAAACATTTACAGATAAAATGTGTTTCACACAAAAAAAAAAACAAGTGTAGCTTTTTTTTTTCTTTTTTAAATAAAACATTTTATTATTGTGTTGTTCTTTGCGTAGCATTTTTGTGCGAGAACAGCAGGTGAGCAGTTCGTACACAAATCAACTTCATGGGAAATCTGGTGTAGCAATAGGAAACAGAAACCTAAACAGAATAAATAGCCTGTAAAAAAGTCAAAAGGCAGTAATGATTTGTGTTAAAGTTTACAACACACACCTATAAAAAAAAAAAAAATCAGATTTAATGAGCTGAGAAAAAATCAAGAGGTGGCCTGTTTAGATATGGTCCTGTGGGTTATTTTTGAGGGAACTTTAAAGAGCATTTATGAACATGTTCCTCCCAACCCACTGAGTTTAAGGCGTGTTCAGCGGTTAGTGGCACATATAATCATGTCAACAGCTGGTTGGCTGCATTAGACTGTATTATATAGACTGTATAGCTGTGGTTGAGCCTTTATGGTGTAAGTGTAAGTTATGGATCCTGTGTTCACATAAACTGTTGCCTGTAAGTGCGTGTTGTTTTTGCTTTGGTAAAGCTCTGCAAACATGTATTGGCTTGTGACTCTTGAAAAAAAAGGACAAGCATTTTGAGGTTTAAAAGAGAGAAAATAACAAGATCAAAAGAGGAAAAACCATGACGTTTCGAATGACTAGTGAGTTGATTTAAAACAGGAATGCCTGCATTAAATAATTTGTGGATTTCAAAAAAGCATTTCAAAGTCACACTGAATCAAGACGTCTTAACTGTCTGATGACTAAAATGTAACCGTCTAATTACATTCTTTACTGGCAAAAGTTAATTTCTGTATGACAGACAGAAGTTGGGTACTGCAAATGCCATTCCAAATGGCAAGTCTAGTGCCTTATTAAAGTAAGAACTAAAAATGGGAAAAAATAACAGGAAACAGCAGACACACCCCCATCCCTTCGCAACTTGTCACATCTGGATGAATTAAAAGTCGCATCTCTGTTGTGATGTATAAAAAAAAAAAAAAAGCCCCATCAGTGACCTGGTCCTCTCATAGCTCATCTCGTGCCGTACTGTCCAAAGGAGACTGGAGCACATCAGAGTTTTGCGCCTCGCTGCTGATCTCAGCCTGTTCTCGGGTTTTTCCTGAGCGTGCTCTGTCCCAGTCTGTCCGGACCTTGTCATTGTCCCACACCGTGGAGGTCTCGGTGTCACTAATGTAGCCCGGTTCACCCGTGTAGTGGGTTGGATAGACCAGGAGAGGCTCTGCTGAAAACGCCTTCAGGTTCCTGGTTTCAAACTGTTCCATATAATCAGACCTGAAGGAGAGAAGAAAAAGTCATCAGAGGTAAACAACATTTCAGAGTAGGAGCATGTGTGACACGCAGAGGTGTCAAGTAATGAAGTACAAATACTTGGTTACCTTAATTAAGTAGCAATTTTGGTTATTTATACTTTACTGGAGTAGTTATTTTCCAGCTGACTTTTTACTTCTACTCCTTACATTTTAAAGATAGTCTTGTTACTCCTATTTCATTTGAGTTTGTTTTCATTCCTTCTTGTCATCGTTCAAGAAAAAAAAAAGAAAAACAACTATCCAGACAAATAGCACCATCTGCATAGAGTGAATTTGATTATGGTTGGATGAGAAGTATAGACAAATACCATTTTGACACCCTATTGGTTTGTACATGATCCATCCACCTGACATTTTTACACCATCCAATATTAATATTCAACTAGTCATTGTATCTCCCACTTGATGAAACACATGTTAATACCCAGTAGTACACATATATGGTTCTTTAATACATTTGCATTGAACTAAAATACCTTCATTTTCAATGGACTTATACACTGCCCGGATAAAAAAAAAAAAAAGGTAGCACATGCAAAATTTGACTGCACCACCTTTGGTTTTGATGACAGTAGACATTCACTGTGACATCTTTTTTGCCACATAATGCTTATGTAGTGTCACAATAAGGTTCATAATATTTTTTTCATCTATAGTTGCATTAATTTTTTATTTTCAATGGTGGAGAATCAGACCGCTGCACCAAGTCTTCATCACATTCAAATTCAAGTCTGGATTTTACGGAGGATAATCCATGTGTAAAAATAATATCTCGTTCTCCCTGAACCATTCTGTCACAAACCTGATGACCAACCCTGGTATTGACCAATCTTTTTTGATATTAAAGACATGTGTTACTATACTTTTAATGATAATACTTACACAGGGTGTTTATCGTACATAATGGGAAGAAACTCATCCACCGGTAAAATCCTCTTCAGTGGTTCTGCTTTTAAAAGCTTCTCAGCACCTTGCAATGACATCATATACCCCAGTGTCCAATAGGAGTAGTCTGCTTCCACCAGGTTGTGTATATTAGGCACCGCTTTCTCTGGGCGATCCACTTGCATCCTCTTTCGACCTATATAACTAGAAGAAGAAATAAGAAAAAGACCTAACAACTTTGAGAACACAGAGCAGAACCAAAGCAAAAATTAACCCTTATGTTGTTGTAATGTTCTAAAAGTCATGTTTTGATGATCTAAAATACATGTTCCTTTCACCTTAAATGTGTTTTTCTTGTATTTTATATATAAATATAAATAAATATATATATACATATATACACACACACACACACACACACACACACACACACACACACACACACTTCATGGATTTTAATTTATTTTTCAACACTGACAGGTAAGAAACCAAATACGGTAACTTCACTGACCTTGATTTTCTATATAACAATAAAAAGTTGTGAAATGTTCATATTATATGATGCTTTAATGTTTATATCATGCTCTTTACAGGTTTTTTTTATAATGGCCTTTTAGTGATATCCAATGACTTTTATTTAATCTGTTTTAACAATGATCAGTGAGCCGCTGGGAGTACCTGTCAGTGTCTTTTGTCTGTGCTGTTTTTAATCCGTCCTGTGTATTTGTTCTGTTTGTAATGTTTTGTGTATAACATTTGAGAGGCCCTCTCAATTTACTTCCTGCTCCTGGAGAGTACAGATGCTTTTTCTGCTTGCTCCTGCTTTAATCCTGCTTTGTTTTTTAATCCTGCTGCTCTTATTTTTGGACTTTAATTTTCTTAAGAGTCATTATTAATGAAAACTTGAGTTGGAGAGATTAAGTAGATTGGGTTAGTAAAAAAAAATACACAAATCATGTGTCTCCTTAAATTCCCTCCTTATTCTCTATTACAGTCTAATATATCCTTATCTTTCATATTTTAACTTAGTTTGGGCCAGTACTTTTCTTACCACCCTTCACAAGATCCTGGTCTTACACAAACGCTTTGTTAGACTCGCAACCAGGTCAGAATCATACACACCATCAAATCCTCTGTTTAGAAAGCTGCAGATACTTACCACTTATGACATTAATATTCTTCAAACCTGTGTTTTTATTTATCAGATACGATCAAGCATAGGATATATTCCTGAGCATTTTAAGAACTATTTTATGGTAAGTTCACATGTTCATTCTTACTTAACATAGCAATCCACAGATCTCCATCCTCCAAAACTTTTGACTAGTAGAGGACAACTTTCCATCAGATTTAGGGGTGTCAATTATGGAATAATCCTATATGTATATCTATATATATTTTTCCTATATGGCAAATAAATGTTTAACTACAAAAAGTTTTAAATCATGTTTAAAAAAATTATTTAATTACAGCATGAGCTCAAATTACTGCATATAATGAGCTCAATGAAAGAATATATGCATGGTTATACCAATATAGAAAACTCAATATACACGCCATACATAGTGTTTTATAAGTTATGTGCATTAAATAAACTTTTTTCAGGTGGAGGCTTTAGATAAGCCTATTTGGGCTTTTTGCGTCTTCCTGCACTATATTTGTTTTCTTTTATCTTTCCCATGTATCCATTTTCTTTTACCTGTGCAAAAACTAAACTAAACTAATTTTACTGCTTTTATTTTTGGACAAACTTTTTATCCATCCTTTTAAACAGTTTTTAGTAGACTCTAAATTTTAGAGTATTTCTATGCATTCCCTACATGGGGTTGTCCTCTTTGTGTCTGACTCACATGAGATCCCAGTCCAGTCCTTCTTCTTCCACTTCCCGCATTAAGTTCATCAGCCGTCGTTTGAAGAACACCTCAAACCGCAGGTCATCCTCAATGACCAAAGAGGTATGAAGGCGCCGCTCCACAATCTACGACCACAAAAAGTTCAATTCATGAGGATGTGGACACTCACAGATCCCAAGACTACATCACAACTGGCCACTAGGGCTCACCTCTTTCCAGATTTTATGGTGAGAGAGGAAACATCCGAGCTCTCCTTTAGTCAATGGGCGACCGTGATACGGGTCACTGTATCCAGGCAACATGTGGATGCCCAAATCATGAACTTCACTGACATTCATCGCTCTGAAATAGT
The DNA here is from genome assembly GCA_029814645.1 of Fowleria isostigma. NCBI lineage: Eukaryota > Metazoa > Chordata > Actinopteri > Kurtiformes > Apogonidae > Fowleria > Fowleria isostigma. Next base: position 35,292,455 of record JAPTGZ010000027.1, on the reverse strand, counting down.
ATAAAAGAATAAATGTAATATCTACTCACAGAACAAGTCCAGAAACAAAGAGCACTGCAACATCAACAACAATTTGATTAAACAAACTTACTTTCCATCTACAGCTGCAATGACCTTACAGGCTATTTCTTGCTCGTACAACGCCCTCAGCATCCGTTCTCTGCGGTCAGTCCGCCTCTGCAAGTTTATCATGAACACCTGGACAAGGGGCGACAACAACAATACTCAGAGGTAATATCCCATCTCTAAACGCTGGTGAAGGCTTTATGAAAGAAGTGGAAAGTTGGGGCCATTTTTGCAGTTTCCATCTTCACACCCCTTCATACTCACCTCGTCGAAGCCCAGTTTGTCGGGTCGTTTTTTAGGGACACGTATGTATTTGGAAGGCGTCACATGGGGATGTCGCACTACACAGTGAGAGGGAAGATGGATGCAGAAATGGTCTAAATGTACTTGCAGTATGATCATGCCGAGAGTCATCATAAGATAAAGCAGGAGGAAAGAGCATATAGAGTTGAAGCCACTAAAACAAATGGAGGTGAAAGTAAAGCATTCAGTCTGATACAAACTACTCACCATTTACTTCGAGCAGGGAGTGTAGGAAGCTGTCAGCTTCATCTCGCAGAGTATTATGGGATCGTAGCGGCACAGGTAAGTAACCATAAGTCTCTTTGTTGCATATGAACATCTGAACATCTGTGAAAAGGACAATATCTCTTTTTCAATAAATTTACAATAATATTAAAGTCAAAATTTTGGTGTTTTTATACGTCTCCAATACTGCATGTCACCTATGTAATCATAGTCAATTGAGGGGGAGGAAAAGGGCATTATTTTTAGTTCAGTTTGTTTCTTTGTTTAACACTCTAGCAGCAAAACTTTTAGTTAAATTCATACCAAGTTAGGCTTATAGATTTCCAGGAACCCAGAATAGATCAAATTACATTTTGGGAAAAGTAGGTCAAAGGTTCAATTTTTTATGAATTTATAAAATCTTTCCTCCATTTATTTATTATGGCTAAAATTTTAAATGTCTATAGCAGAAAAACTATTGGTTGAATTCATACCAAACTGTGTTTATATACTGCCAGTGACCCAGAATGGAAGTAATTACATTTTGGGAAAAGTAGGTCAAAGTTCAAATAGGTCTTATAATGGGCGAAATTTCAAAAGTCTACAAAAACATACATTTTGTTTCAATTTACTTCAAACTTGGCACATATACAGTCGTGGAAAAAGATTATTAGACCAACAAAAGTCATCAAAAACAATAACTATGCAATCAAGTACTAACTCCTGTGTGTATCATGTGACTAAAACAGAAAATAAAACACAGAATGCCAAAAGCACTGTTTTTGTCAGTACAATACCATAGATATTGAAAATCATGAAAAATGGATACATATCAGCTCTTAAATTTAACTATGAGCTATTTTTGTTATTATATTTGTCCAAACAAATTAAACTGAAGAAAACATAGGGTGGTCTAATATGTTTTCCCATGACTGTATGTCCTCTGCAGAGGACCTGTAAATTAATTTACATGTTTGGATCTTTAACAAAACAAAGACTGAACTGTATAAAAGGGGACAGACTCCCTCGATTTCAGTTTTTGCACCAAACCTGTCACATATGCAAACATGACTCACTACTGTCTGTTTGAAGTTGGCTTTAAAGCTAAACGTGTAACCTCTTTGGGGTAAAATACCTGCCATCCGAGCAGAATAAGCAAACACAATGATGTCGTCAAAAGCCCAGTTGTATTCTGGGTGTGGTGGATGAAATGCCAGCTGCCTGGATGCTTCTTTCCTGAGGTCTATCAAGAAGGTGGAGTGAACCATTGGGACTGCAAAACAGCCCTTCCGCACCTGCTTCCTCATGGGCAGGTAGGCAGGTGTGCGCTTATAATAACCCTGAAAAAAGTCAGTTTGATTAACAGTTGAGTTCAAGGAAGGACTGAACATCATGCATTTAGAGTGGCTGAAAACCCCAGACATAAACACCAGTGAAGATATAGTCATTAAAGATTTACCTGTGAGGTCATTCCACACCAGAAGTTGGAATAAGCTGCACGAGATTCAAGCATCGGAGCAATGATGGTCTTGTTCTCCTTCATGAGCTTCCATAGAACATTAGTATTGGTGAGGAGGTTATCACAGTCCACCAACTACACAAAGAAGAAGATGGAGAAGAACTGTGTTTGTGTCGACAGGGAAGTTAAATTACACCTTATAAGACGTTATTATACACCAGACAAACTTCAAAGAATGGGGTTGATGAAGGACAATTTGTGCTGGAAATGTCTGAATGACACAGGCTCCTATCTCTACCTTCTGTGGGAATGTCCCGCGGTCTTTCCCTTTTGGAGACAAATTATTAAAACTATTGGAGAATTATTAAATATACCATTACTTTAGTCTCCCCAGTAATGTCTACGAGGGGTCCGTTTTACCTCCAGGGGGGTCTAAAGCAAAGTCTGCCTTGGCACTAGCTGGGTTTATCTCAGCTGTAACAATCATCGTAACTCGTTCCCCCATTAAGACAACATTTGATGACCCCCATCCCATACGCTCAATGATGAGTTTTGACACCAGTGCAGTGGTTAGCACTCGTGCCTCACAGCAAGAAGGTCCTGGGGTCGATTCCAGCACCAGTCAAGGTGGGACCCTTTTGTGTGGAGTTTGCATGTTCTCCCCGTGTCTGCGTGGGTTTTCTCCGGGTACTCCGGTTTCCTCCCACCATCCAAAG
>JAPTGZ010000027.1:35258407-35269686 GCA_029814645.1 Fowleria isostigma | reverse complement strand
TATTATTTTCTGTATTTTGTTTTTTTTTTAAAATAAAATCTGGTATTTTCCATTATTTAATTAATTGATCGTGTAGATTTTCATAAAATTCCAAATTAAAGTTGAAGGTTATCATTTCAGAAATAGAGAAAACTGAAGAAAAAGTGACTTTAACAGCAAATATATCATTAGTTGAACATAAACCAAGTGTGTCCATCCACAGTCATTGATCCAACTTCACAGGTTTACTGGTGAATCTGTGTTGTAGAAGATGATAGAATTTCCTTCACTAACTGCTGAATATCATATCTGATGACTGAAAAGATGACAAACTGCATTTACACCAATTATTTACATGTTTTGATAGGATTAGTGGATCAACAAGGATTAAACAGTTTAGATCAGAAGAGAATTTTTGTTGCCAGTGGTTGTTTGGGTCTTTATGGGTTAAGTATGTTATAAAATAGTTACAGTATTATAAAAAGTACCGGTTTCTTTCTTCTGAATGATGTTTAACCTAATTAAATGATTAATTAAGAGGCGTCAGTGTTAAAACAGCTTGATTCTTTGGTAGATGGTGGAAGTGAAGCTGGTTCACATGACTTTATATCCAGTTTTATTTACAGGGATACTGGAGGAATCTGTGTTAGGGTTTAAGGTTTTATGATCTCTAATCTCATATCATTATTGACATATTAGATGATTCTAACATTTACTGAAATGGAACCAAATGAGATGTCCAAATGGAAAATCAGTAATCTGTTGGAACTGAGACTCACAGATGTCTGGAATATGACCCAGATGACAGAGGGGTTTTTGCCAAAGTCAACAGCCAAAAAAGGTTGGAAATCAGTGGTTTAATATTTAGCAGCTCATTTGTATTTTAACAGCTTATCATTTTATCCATGTTTGAGTGTAAAGTCTCAAAAGTAACAAGAGCTAAAGCTTTCAGACAAATGCCATGGAGTAGAACTAGTACTATTTGAGATGTGGGGCAAGTATCTGATAAAGTTGCAGAAAAAGTTTATTCTTGACTAAAGTAAACATTTGTACTGATGTGGAATTTACTGCCACAGATTTTAATGTGTGGGAAAATCCAAGTAACTGGATTTTAAAACATACAGACCTATATGAAAAAACAAATGTCTTCAAATTTTGTTTTCTATCAGCCTTCTGTTTTCTATCTATCTTCTGTCTGCTCTAGCAGCCGCCACGCAGGCACTTGGTATGACCTACGCAAAAAGATTTTTGTTATTGTAGAAATCAGACACCAAATCAAGGAGTTAGTAGATTAAAAAACTGCTGCTCGGTGACAGTAAACTTTTAGTCGAATTTATTGTGGAGCAGCTGCAGTAGATGTGAAGTGTACATAATGTACTACAATGGAGAACATATTTTACTGATAGTTGAGATTTTACTCAGAGAAAATAATGTAGAAGTAATATTCAGAAATATATTAGCAACTGGGAGAGGATTTATGAAATGTTGTTTGTCGTTTTTTAACCCATAAAGACCAAACCTCCACCAGCGACCAAAATCATCTGCTAATGTAAAATATTTAATAACTTCTGAGCCATTAATTCTATCAATCCATGTAAATAATTGGTGTAACATACAGTTTGTCATCTTGTCATGATCATCAGATATGACCCATTTGGATGTTCAGAGGCTCTGTGGTGAACGTGGAAACACCGTCATCTTCTACAGCATTGATTCACCAGTGAAACCCATGGAGTTTCATTGATGACAGTGGATGAAGACCCTTATTTTTATGTTAAATTATTGAAAAATTTGCTGGAAAAGTCACTTTTTCAATAGTTTTCTCTGGTTTTGATATAATAACCCTTAACTTTAATCTGAGCTTCAATGGACATCTACATGATCAGTAAATTAAATGTAGGAAAACACCTGATTTACACTGAAAAACTGCAAAATAAAGATGTAATTATTATAATAAATTGTGATAAACCATTTAAGATAGGTTAAATATTGAGGAAAAAAATATTTTGGAAGTGCCATGAAAGAACTACTGGGTCTTTATGAGTTAATGGTCTTATACAAGAGATTGTAACAGAAAAAACTGGAATGAGCAGAGCTAAAAAGAGTAAATATTTTATGTAATTTTTTTAAACCTTTTTCCAGCTATTAATGTATTAATTTGTTTTATTTAAAAATATAGAATAAATGTCTTGCAATCAGTGTTGGGGAGTAACATAACATGTAACAGGATGACATATTTAGAATACAAAATATGATTAACTGTGCTCCGTTAGTTATAATTTTAATAAATGGTAATCAGAATACAGTTACATTTAAAAAATCAATGAATAAATTCCTGTTATTTTCTATTATTTCGCAAATCCAGATTCGTACACATTTCCCATACTCCCCTGATACAATATGCGACAAAAATATACTGACGATTAGTGAACATGGTGTGATTTGCTACATTCATAAGGTATTAAAATAAAAATAAAAATGTAAAAGTAATCCAAAGTATTAGGATTATAATACTCAGATTGAGCAATGTATCAGATTACAGTACAGTTTACTTTTTTGGGCATGTATTCTGTAATCTGTAACGGAATACATTTCAAAAGGAACCCTCCCAACACTATCTGCAATGTGCATTAAGTATTGATACCTTCTGCATGTTCTTCCTGACTGTGACCACTAGAGGGCGGAAGCATTCATGACCGCCATGTTTCTATAATCAGCTGTTAAAGCCAAGTAGCTTCAAGGCACTATACCTAAACATCACACAGAAGCTAAATTAAACTCCATACACGTACAAAAATAGTAACTTTTTTTGCAGCCTTCAATAGGTCTGTTTACTGAACCATATTAGGGTGCAAATATATATATACATATATATAGATACACGTATACACATATATATACATGTATATATGTGTGTGTGTGTGTGTGTGTGTGTGTGTGTGTTCACAGATATATTAATTGAATGGTTATAGAAAGTAATAGTTCAATTTAACTAACACCCTAACAGCAGTTTGTTTGTTTTTTTACTTAGCTATCCTTCTTATTTTTCTTTTTTCTTCTTCTTTTTATGTGTGTGTTTTGTTCTTTGCTTTTCATTTATGTTTTACTTTATTATAGACACTTTATTAGATATATTAGATAATTTAAAAAAAACAACAACAACTCATTTCAGTGCCTATAATCTGTTGTGTTAAATTAGTATTAATTTCTCTTGACTGGGTACATTTGTGTCCTGTACATTGTTTTAAAGTTTTTGGTGTACTAATGCATGATTACAATTAATTTCTTTGACCTAATTGCCACCATACAAGTTTAAGTAGTGAAACTGGGGGTGGAAGTAAATATGTTTTACTTCTCACTCCCTTTTGGGCTATTAGGTCTGTATTTTACTAGTGGATTGCAGTATATATATTCATGTATTATGTATATTGTGAACACATAATGTTTCCAACCAATGTCTCTATGTACATTTCTCTCTATTTTTTGAAAATTATTTGCACATTAGAAACAACAACAAGAAAAACAAAAGAATTATAGAAATCACAACAATTATGCAGGACAGGTTAGAAGCCAAAAAGGCTTATATAAATACCTCCCCAAAAATGAACAATGCACAAAAAAGAAATACAGAATAAAAATACAGTATACTTAAACCAATGATAACAAAATAGAAAATAAATAAATAAATAAATAATACAAATAAAATAATTTAAAAAAAAAATCAAATGATTTATGACATTACAATTTTTGTAAACTAGAGTCCTTTTTAAGTTCAATTTTAAACAAAGATAAAGAGGATGTAGATTAAAGTTCAGGACATAGATAAGTCAAAAGATGTGGTTTCTCTATGTAAATTTTTCTATGTATATTTTTCTATGTATTTTTCTTTATGTATATTGTTTTTACGTCTATTTCTCTTTGTATATTGTTTATGTAAAATTCTATGTATATAGTGTTTACAACATATTCTCTATCTATAGTCTTGTACATGAAGTGCACAAGCTCGAAATAAACAATAAAATGGATGAAATGAGTAGTCGTCTAAATAATTCTAAGTATAAAATCGGTATTTTTGGCTGGATATATTTATATATTATATTTATATCTTTGTGTGCTCAGGGTTTTTTGTTTTTTTTTCATGATGATGCGTTCACGTTCCCCTCGTTAACGTTGCTTCTGCCGTCATACAGAATCTCCCACAATCCTTTGCGGTACAGCAAGCCCACATAATTCTGAATCGACGTCTGTACGCAGGGAATCTTGCCATAATTTCGAAAAATTGGAGTTTCCCTGCCGAGATGATGTGCGACACTACAAACCGAAGTTTTCGTACGCAGTTAGCCGCCGTCCTGGAGAAGCTAACGAAGGCGGCTCTGGTGGAAATCTGCAACCTGGCGGATGAATGCTCCTCCGTCCTTCACACCGAGATGTCCCTGCACAAGACCGAGAATGAGGCGTTGAAGAAGAGGTGTTACTCACTGGAGGTCCAGCTCCGAGCGGCTAGGGAGGCACAGAGCTACCCTGTCCATGTCAACAGCGTCGGCCACCGGCACCCAGCAGGTCAGAACGGACCCGAACATGACGGACAGCCCGTGGGCTCGAGCACCGGCAGCGGTAGGAGCTGTGTGGGCTTCAGGTTCCGATCGAGCTGGTTTAGAGAGGACCACCTCCACCCCCAGTCTGTGGTGGTGGTGCAAAGCCTTGATTTGTCTTAGCGTCAGTCTGTACGGAAAAAAAAGCAGTGATTTAAATAGTATCGTGTCGAAGATTAAAGTTAAAAATAGAACAGTTGTCGTAGTTAATGTAATACGTGTTCTAATCTTATATAAACATATTAAATACAATTATCTCCGGGTTCTCGTCCACACAGGCCCTTTACTAACCACCGAAAACACACCCTTCGGAATAATATAAAAAAAAAAAATCATACAGTTTATTTTTTTTTTTTAACTCTTTTACATTTTTTCCTATTTCATTAACATGGGCTGTAAAGAAAAATACCACATACTCAATAACTCACATTTTAACCCTTTAAATGCCACGTTTGTAATGTAAACAAACCATTTTTAAAATGTAAAAAACACAAAAAAGGTTTTTTGGGGTTTTTTTTTCGATATACGACATGGAAATTTTGACACATTATTTGATTATTACTGCCTGGTATATGTTAATGATTAATACCAATATTGGTTAAATTGGATTATTATTTTTTGCACAAGGTCAATGTTCATAAATACTAGCATGTCTCCAAGTGTGCCAAAAACGCATACTTGTAGAATAATGTCAAAATGTTTTCATGTAGTTTGTTTTTAACTCTTACATTTTCCCTATTTCATCAACTTGGGCTTTAAATAAAAATTCCAAATACTCAATAACTGTCACATTTTTAACCCTTTAAATGATGTTTCTAATGTAAACAAACCATTTCTTAAATAAAAAAAAAACAAAAAAGGTATTTTTTTTCAGTATACGACATGAAATTTGGATTACGTATTATTTGATTTTTACAACCTGGTATATCTTAATGATTAATACCAATATTAGTGAAATTGCATCATTATTTTTTGCATAAAGCCAGTGTTCATAAATACTAGCATCTAATACTAGCATCAAATTCCAAATCCTCAATAACTGACACATTCTTTAACCCTTTAAATGCTGTGTTTGTAATGTAAATAAACCATTTTAAAAAAATACTCTGGAGGATATAATAGCTGTGTGGTGTTGACGTAAATGGTCAAACACACTCGTTGCGTTTCCTCTCGTTGTGGCAACAATTGCAAGGCACTGTTGACACAAAACACACGTTTCAGTTTCATCCTTCTTGTTGCCAAAATAATTCCAAATAACTGATGTTGCTTTTCTTTTTGGTATGAAATCCTTTCATTTCATTTTTGGTGATTTTTTTTTTTGTTTTTGTTTCTTGTTCGTTGCTCATTTTTCAGTGTTGATACCAGTGACTCACTCCAAACTGATTAAAAACTATTGTGATTGGTGGATTGCTGTGCGCAGTGTTAGGCACCTTTGAAATTACACTAGAACACATTCAGTTCATTTGTCTTTTATGTTGCAGAATGTGACTATTGCGCACACGTACATTGCGATGACGATGCTCAAATGATATGTAATTTACTTATGTTTTTGTAATTCAAGGTCAGCCACAGGATTAAAAAAAAGTGGTTAGTAAATTAATTTCGAGCCTTACCTCTCAGATGAAGCCTGAATATCAGAAAAAGTATGATTTATGCCTTAATGTCTTACGGATCAAAACCTGTGGTTTTAATGGGAGGAAAAATAATGCGTTTTTGTACACTTCGGATACAGATGCTAGTCTTGTAATTTTCTTTTGTGTACAATGTTCAAATTTTAGTTAGTGGTTAGAAATGTAAAGATCATGTAAAAATGAACAACTTTTGAATTCTAACCTCATTTAAATTGTGAAAAATAATATGAAGTTTTTTAACACGAAGTGCAAAGTGTGCGTAAAAAGCGCACCCAGATGCTGGAGGGTTAGAAAACAAGGATTACTATGTCATAATATGTAAATTGTTGTATTCTTGTAAATGATTGTGTTGTATTTGCTGTATTTCCAAACGTGATCTTTCTGCAGTAACAAATAAGACTTCTGACAGTTTTCTAAAAAAAAAAAAAAAAATAGAACAATTACTGACCTACAGCATCAACAAAGGTCACACATGGCTTAAACAACACGCACTGATATGAGGGATGACTGCAACAAAGGACATTCAGTTTTTATCTGTTTTTACCCTTCTTCATGGAGAGTATCAATAATTTATGGGCTGAAATATGTGCCACCAGAAACTGAATTTGAATAATTTATATTTGAATTTCAATGACTAAACTCGAATAATTACATTAAAAAACTGAATTTGAATCATATAATTTGAATTTGTATTGTTTAATATGAATCATCGGAACCATTGAAGAACTGAATCTGAATAATATCATATGAAATTGAATTTATTAGTTTAGAACTGCAGTGCAATAAACTTTAAACTGAATGTAAGATCATCAAATTTAAGAAGTTTCTCTGAAACTGTATTTGATCCTCACTGAAAATTCAACTCCATATTTTCACATTCAGTTCTCACCATCTGTCACAGATTAGTTAAATTTATTAGTTTATTTCAAGTGTATGCACTTTATGTACAATACTAATTACATATACATATACAATATTCAATACTGTTCATATACATCTCATTATGTGTACACAGATATACATGGAAAGTTTGCTGTGAACACCATATACACCAAAATTTACATGAGCAAGTATGCATAGAGAAACACACACAGGGAATATGCATCTAAAATTAAACAGCATATGGAAATATACATCAAGAACTATTCATGGAGAATGTGCATATGGAATTATACATATAAAAATAGATGTATAAATTATACATAGAATTATACATAGAAAATATGCATATAGGAATCTACATAGAGAAGTGTTCATAGTGAAATACACATAGAAAAAAATTGATATATATTCATAGAGTAATATGCATCAAGACATTGGTTGTAAGACATTGTGTGTACACAATCTGCACAATACATAATGTTATACCTCCAATCCCTCAAATCCCCACTAGTGTACACCCCTGAAGCCCAAGAAGGAGTGGGAAGAAGCAGAGATTATTTACTCCCACCCCCAGTTTCACCACTTAAACGTTTATGGTTGTGATTAAGTCAAAGGAATTAGCTGTGAACATACATTAGTACGCCTAGGCACCAACATGAATAAGCAAATTGAAAACGCAATTGAATTGTGAGAACTGAATTTTTAAAAGAAATAGTCGAATTTTGAGTGAGGATTGAAAATAGTTTCAGAGAAGCTGAATTAAATCTCATAATCTTACATTCAGGTTCAACTTTATCGGACTTCAGTTCCAAACTAATAAATTAAATTTCAAATTATACTATTCAGATCCAGTTTTTCAGTGCTCCATGTACAATACTAATTATATATACATGTACAATGTACGATTCTGACCATATACATATCATTATGTGTGCACAGATATACATAGGATATATATATACTTAGATGTAAACATATATACATAGAGAAGTATTCATAGAGACATTGGTTATAAACATCATGCGTTGGGAATATACATAATGCATGAATATACAGTATATGGAAATTAACACAATACATAATTAACATAATGCATAATTCAGTTTTTTAATGTAATTATTCAAGTTTAGCAATTGAAATTCAAATGTAAATGATTCAAGTTCAGTTTCTGGTGACACATATTTCAGCCCATAATAATTATTCTCTACTCATGTTTAATTTCTACAACTGTAGCAAATAAATGTCTCTGAAAAACTTAGATTTGCTCAAGAAGTCAACCCTTAAAACAGTGGTCCCCAACCTTTTTTGCTCGTGACCCCATTTTAACATCATAAATTTCAGGCAACCCATTCAAAACAGAGACATTTTTTTGCTAAAATTAATTTGTTTTTGATCATGAAATAGTTTGCTATGTTGCAAATAAACATTGATTTTAGATGACATTTAGTCTATATAATGTATATTATTATGGACGGAGGTAGAGAAGCCAGGTGTAGATTACCTTCACAAAGTGAGTATTTTATTTTCTTTGGTCAGGATACGTACAGTCAGTGGAGTTTGTATTTACAAAGGTGAACAGTAATACTGAACAAAATAATCAAGATCAATCAAGATATGTGCTTTCAAATATCATGGATTTTTATTAGGAAAAGAGTGTGGTGTGTTAATTATAATAAAATATTTATTGAAACATTAAAAATATTTTTTATTAGTGATTTAAAAAAAAATCAATTACTATAAATTTCAGGTGATCTCATTTGAATTCCAGTGACCCCAAGGTTTAGTTTAGTTTAATTTAGTTTATTTTAGTTTATTTGGGCTTATGCATTTCATGTATAGTGGCAAATCATATATATGCACAGTAATCAATACAGTTCATATACCTCATACATGTGTACACAGAGATACATAAAAAGATTAACAAAACAGAGAGAATAAAAATAAAATAAAACAAAACAAAAGAGAGCATGTTATATGCACACGTCTGCACAAGATCCATACAAGAAAATCTGCAAATAGAGTTATACATCCAGAACTGTACACGAAGAATATGTATATGAGAACAAACTAACAGAAGAAAGACTTGTAGATCTTGAATACAGACTATACCTAGTGGATTATGCAGGAAAGTTAATGGAGTGAAAATACATAGAAACTATACATGTAACATATACCCAAAGCACATGCACAGACAAGTGTACATAGATATATCAGTGATATTGTAGAACGTTATGTGTACACCGTAAGTATAACACCTAATTATACACAGGAGTCCCCATTAGTATACCACCTCTGAAGAACAAAATCCCGAAAGGGAGTGAGAAGAAGCTGAGCTTATTTACTCCCACCCCCGGTTTCACCATGAAACGAGCGTGGTTGACTTTTGAATCAGAGACTTTCTGTGAAGATACAACAGAACACCTAGCTACAGGTTGGAACACAGTGTCTTATGACAAGCCGTACTTGTGCTACTTTGTAATTCACAAATAAAACGTCTGGTGCATCAGCATTCTAAAACATGCATGCTCAACCTGCTTTATCAGGGTTCCTTCAGATTTTACAAATTAAACTTAAGACTTTTTAAGACCTTTTAAGTCTACTTAGAACTGAATTTAATGCCTATTTCACAGCAATTCTGGCAACAATTCATGACTCCTAGAAAATAGGAAAATGTATTTATTTATTCCAACTCCTTGATTTACACTGTTCCAATTTCTCACCAGCGTCTGCAAAGTTAGTGATAATTGGTTCCTAATTTCGGTATAAATGGTCGTGTTGGAACGGATGGAACCGAGTCGACTAATGTTACTTTCTTTGTAGCTTGGACATTTCTCTGACACATTTAAATACAATTTTGTCAGTTTATGGCAACACAACTTAAGACCTACCATAACAAATGTAATACCTTAAAAAGACTTTTTAAGGCATTAAATGCAGATTTGTAAATTCAAGACTTTCAAGACGTTTTAAGACCCTGTTTATATGACAAATAAATCAAATATTTTACTTTAATAGCTATAATTTGGATGTTACAAAAAATCTATTGTTTAGTTTAATAGTAGTTTATTTTGAGCTTATACACTCCATGTACAATACTAATTATATACACAGGTACAATGTACAAACACTGATCATATACATCTCATTATATGTACACAAATATACATAGAGAGTTTGCTGTAAACACAATATACATCGAGAAATTTACATAAGCAAATATACATAGAGACATAATCTTTGAAAACATTATACATAGAGAAATATTCATAGAGAAAGATACATTATATATATTGTGGGAGATTCTGTATAACGGCAGAAGCAACATTAATGAGGGTAACCTGAACGCATCACAATTTTTAAATAAACTGAGCAGGCAAAAAAAGATATAATATATAAAAATTCCCAGCCAAAAATGCCGATTTTAGGGTCAGAATTATTTAGATGACTATTCATTTCATTGATTTGATTTATTTCGATCTTGTGCATCCATGTACAATACTTATTATATACATTTTATTATAGGTACACAGATATACAAAGATAATTTTATATAAACAATATGCATAGAGAAATATACATACAGAGATATTCATTAAGAAATATACAGAGACACTGGTTGTAAACATTATGAGTGCACAATATACATAATACATGAATATATATGGCAATTCACTGCTAATATACAATGCTAGTAGCCCCAAAGGGAGTGAGAAGAAGTCAAACTTATTCCTCCCACCCCCAGTTTCACTACTTAAACCTGTATGGTTGCAATTAAGTCAAATAAATTAGCTATAAACATGCATTAGTACACCAAAACTAACTTTAACACAATGTACAGGACACAAATGTACCCAATAAAGAGAAAGTAATACTAATAAAACACAGATTATAGGCACTGAAATGAATAATTTAAAAAATGTAAGTATATCTAATAAATAATGTCCATAAACAAAGTAAAAAGTAAATGAAAAGCAAAGAACAAAACACATAAGACAGTAAGAAAGAAAACTAAGAAAAATAAAATAAAACAAAACATGTGACTTCCATAGCCCTTCATTCACATATTGTTTTAAAACCATTTATTTATATCCTAATTTAAGCTGCTGTTGCTGTTGGAGCGTTGCTTTAACTCTTTGGGCGGGGGGGGGGGGGGGGGGGGGGGGGGGGGGGGGGGGGGGGGGGGGGGGGGGGGGGG
>JAPTGZ010000027.1:35239794-35257112 GCA_029814645.1 Fowleria isostigma | reverse complement strand
CACACATATACATATATACATACATATATACATATATATACACACACATATATATGCATGTATGTATGTATATGTATATATATATGTTATATTTGGGTTGTTCCTAGTATAGATGTAATGATTTCTGGTATAAATATTAACCATGATAAAATTCCCAACAGTTAGTATTATTGTTTCAATTCTATTTATTATGAAAACTGTGATCAGTTACCACACTTTATAAAACTCACACTAATACTTAAATACTTGTACTACAGATTTGTTTTCATGTACTTGTATTGCTCTTACATCCACATGACTTTGTTTAATGTTGGTGTATACACGTTTGATTTCTACCAAAGTAAACATTTTTACATTTTAATCTCAGGTGAATAATTTTTCTGTCACCAAAGTGCATTCTGCGTGTCATTTTATTTATTTATTTATTTATTTTTAATAAAATGGTTAATTTATTCCAGTGTGTGTGTGTATAAGTACTTTTTGGACATTTTTAGCACATTTCAATAACGATAACCGTGATCATTTTGGTCACAGTAACTGTGATATGAAATTTTCATATCGTTACATCCCTCGTTCCTAGTAGGTGTCCAAAGGGGGGAAGAGTTGAAACAAACCAAACTGATGTAATGCGGATGTTTCCAGTGTATTTAATGTGTTTTCTCTCATGTGACAGGTGTGGGACTGTTTGAGGAGGACAGCATGCTTCATAGGTCTATCAATGATTTACAGCTTCACTCTGGAGAATTAAACAACTTCCCTATGACGACCGATAGTCACAACACAGCACAACAGCGTCCCCCGCCGTCACTCATGGATAACCTAATAGACGACGCAACAATGAGCACTCTTGTCGACAACACAAACCCTCCGGCCACCTCCGATTACCCGGATTTTACACAGAACATCAACGCAAACACAACCAAAGAAATCATCATCCAACCAAAACCCATGAAGCCGATGAAACGCTTCGAGTGCTTGTTCTGTGGGAAAATATTTAACTACTTGAGCAGCTTAAAAGTCCACATCAGACGACACTCGGGAGAAAAACCGTTCAGCTGTACGGTCTGCGGGAAACGGTTCGCACAGAAAACGTACCTGAAGCTGCATCAACGCGTGCACTCGGGGGAGAAGCCGTACAGCTGTCCAGACTGCGGCAAAAGTTTTTCCCAGAAAAGCTCTCTGAACATACATCTTCGAACACACACAGGTGAAAAGCCTTATAGCTGTGTGGATTGTGGGAAAAGTTACGCCTATAAGTACGGTTTAAATCACCACCAGTGTTTCAGCTGACTAGTCACCCCTCAAGAAGAACCCGGTTATTGTTCCTAAGTCTAACTCTAACCACAACTGCAACATTTTTTATCCAAGTGCTACCAGTTTTGCTTAAAAAAACACAAATGCACAACCTCATATATGTAAAAAAATACAAAACAAAATGTGCATTTGTTTTGAAATACTTGCCAAAAGAGCTTACATTGATTCAGGTGATTTGACAGATTGATGTGATTGCCAATTTTTTTTTTTTTTGTTTCCCCAGTAAGCCTTTATCGCTCCTCTTCTGTACAGGCAAAGTGTCACAGATAGATAGGTTTGACGCTTAGCTGTAATAGATAGAGCAATAATGATCTAATGTCCTCCGTGTTGCCCATTGCATGTCAGTATGTGGCAGGTTTAATGAAATAGTTACTTTGGATGGACACTCCAGTGTTTGCACATACAGCACGTAGCATAAACGTATGGGCTGAAGTATGTGCCGCCAGAAACTGGATTTAAATCATTTATATTTGAATTTCAATGACTACACTTGAATAATTGCAATAAAAAACTGAATTTTAATCATTTATATTTGAATTTCAGTGACTACACTTGAAAAAAAATTGAATTTGAATCATTTATATTTGAATTTCAGTGACTAAACCTGAATATTTGCAATAAAAAAATAAATCTGAATCATTTATATTTGAATTTCAATGACTAACCTTGAGTAATTACATTAAAAAACTGAATTTTAATCATTTATATTTGAATTCCAATGACTAAACTTGAATAATTGCAATGAAAAACTAAATTTGAATCATTTATATTTGAATTTCAATTGTTTTCTTATACTGTTGTCTGGGAGAAGGCCCAGAATGGCTGTATATTTCCGTGTTTAAGGAATATGGTGGTGGGTGGGAGAGTGGGGGTGGAGGAATGCAGTCATTTGTGCATATACAGTGTATAGAGAAGTGGACTTGGGACACAACCTTGCGGAACGCCGGTGTTAGTGAGTACAGGTGGTGTTGTTGTCGTACGTACCTGGATAGTCTGCTGGAGAGGAAGTTGTGGATCAGATGGGAGGGGACGTTGAGATGGTGTCGTTTCTGGATCAGCAGGTGTTAAAAGTGGAACTGAAATCCACAGAGTCCTGACAGTGGTGTTGGAGGGGGGTCCAGATGTTGAAGAAGGCAAATTTGAGAGGGTCCAGCTGTTGATGGACATGTGGCAGGATGGTTGTGAGTAGCAGGATGGAGGTGAGGGCGATGGGGTGGAAGTTTTTTGGGTACTAGTATTATTGTTGCTGTTTTCCAGGGTATTGGTGTTTTGTATTGGTGGTAGATCTCAGTGGATGGTGTGGATGGATGATTGGAGAGAGTTCTTCTAGGACACGCCAATGTGGACCCTTGCTGGGATCCCATCAGGCCTGCACATTCTCAGTTACCTCCTTATGTCCTCTTCTGAGAAGGGGGCTAGTTTGTTGGTGATTTTCTTCTTCGTTTTCGGTGATTTTCTTTTTCATTTTAAGTGATTTTCTTTGTTGTTTTTGTTGATTTCCTTGTTCATTCTCTGTGAATTTTTTTTCCTTTATTTTCAGGGATTTTTTTTGTTGTCATTTTTGATAATTTTCTTTGTTTGGTGATTTCTTCAATTTCAGTAATTTTCTTTGTCCTTTGTGGCGATTTTCTTCGTTTTCTGTGATTTTCGTCTCTGTTTTCGTTGATTTTTTTTCTTCATGTTCGTTAATTATCTTCTTCATTTTCTGTGATTCTTTTCATCATTTTTAGTGATTTGCATCTTTGTTTTAGGTGATTTTTTTTCTTCATTTTCGGTGATTTTCTTCTTTGTTTTGGGTGATTTTCTTCATCTTTTTCGGTGATTTTCTTTGTTTTTGGTGATTTTCTTCTTTGTTTTTGGTGATTTTTTTTAATTCATTTTTTGGTGATTTTCTTCTTCATGTTCAGTGATTTTCTCTTGTTCATTTTTCAGTGTTTTTACCAGTAACTCACTCCATGTGAAGGGGCGTGATCTCCTTTGGCAAACTGATTAAGAACAATTGTGATTGGTGGATTGCTATGTGCAGTGTGTGTCAGGTACCTTTGAAATGAGATGAAAACACATTTTCATTCTCCTACATTGCAGGACCTGCAATGTGACTATTACACACACATGCATTGTGATGACGATGCTCTAATAAATTATTGTGCTGCTCTAGTCTAGGTGGACTTCCACTGAGGGTTTGGGCCATTTGGGAGGCTTGTTTAGTGTTCATTGTACCGAATTGTGAGAAAGGAATTTGAAAATAAATAGATGAATTTTTAGTGAGGATCAGATAGTTTCAGAGAAATGGAATTAAATGTCATAATCTTACATTCAGTTTCAAGTTTATTTTTCAGTTCCAAACTAATAAATTCAGTTTAAAATCATATTATTCAGATTCAGTTTTTCAATGCAATGAATTCAAAATGAACAAGGCAAATTCAAATTACATGATTCAAATTCAGTTTTTAATGCAATTATTCAAGTTTAGTAACTGAAAGTCAAATATAAATGATTCAAAGTCAGTTTTTTAATGCAATTATTCAAGTTTAGCAAATGAAATTCAAATAAAAATGATTCAAAGTCAGTTTCTGGTGGCACATATTCCATCCCATATAAATCTTCCAAACTACCTCTTCACACTCACTACTGCTTTACATCACCCATATACATACATACCTCATTTTCTAGTGTTAAACTAGGCAGAAAGGTAGCAGCCCGACACCTTGAAAAATGTTCTTATTTTACTTCAGTTCAAGAAATGGTGTTACTGTTCCAACTAAATGTATTCATATTGCTGCTTAATGTTCTTGAGAGATTGTGTTGTCTACAGTATGTGCAGTCGAGCCACACTTCTATTTTTCTAACTGTTTACGTTTTGTTTAAGAAGTCACTTTTTTATTCTCTATTTATCTCATCACGCTCTAAAAGAGCATCTCTTTGTCATCATATTCTATTCCTCCTGTAATAATAATAATGATAATAATCCTTCCCTGAAAAGGCCACATTTATGCAGCTGAGTGAATCATCTCCTCTACACTGACTGAAACAATGGCCCTGTTTACATTCACACCAATACTCCGATCGTTACCCGATTTATGGAGATATCAGATTATTCCACTGAGCATGTAAACAGGGTGATCTGATTGTTTTTTTCCGATAACGGCAGTAATCTGATTATGAGAAATCCGATTAACACCTAGATTTATCCCCAATAATTCAATGTCTTAACGCATGTGCACAGGTTAATCTGATTTCTTTCGTTTTTTGGGTTTTTTACATCTGCGCATGTCTAAAAAAATATGGAAATGGAAGTTAGATGGCGACATGAAGAAAAAGGTAAACAATCAAATTAAATGAAATGAAGGATAACAGCAACATGTGATCTGTTTTGTCGTCATTAGCTCCCACAGTAAGACAGCTGATGCTGACACCTTAGGTGTTGCCATGGCGACAAGACCAGATGTTCTGAAAATGACAGGAAGTGTACATCTGACGTCATAATGTATGTACATAGTCGGAAAGAAATCAAATAATGGACTGAGACATGTATATGGGCTGAAATATGTGCCACCAGAAAACTGAATTTGAATCATTTATATTTTAATTTCAATAACTAAACTTGAATTATTGCTTTTAATAATTTGAATCAGATAATTTGAATTTGTTGTTTAATTTCAATAACTGAAAATTCAACTTTTTATATTTGCACATTCAGTTCTCACAATTTAAATTGAGATTTAAATTGTGAGATTTAAAAAACAATATATATATATATATATATAAATAAATTTGTTCTTTTTTTTTCCTCTCTATTTTGGCTGCTCTCTTTTGGGATTGCCACAGCAAATCATTTGCATGAGGATTTGGCATATGTTTTTACATCGGGATGCCCTTCCTGTCAACCGGGCTTAGGGTAGGCTGGGAATCGAACCCGGGCCTCTTGTGCGGCATATAAATTTCTTAATCTTACATTCAGTTTCAAGTTCACTGGACATAAAATTTCAAATTATACTATTCAGATTGAGTTTTTCAATGCAATAATTCAAATTAAATAAAAATTCAAATTATGTGATTCAAATTGTTTTTTAAATGCAATTATTCAAGTTTAGAGATTCAATTTTAAGTATAAATGATTCAAATTGAGTTTCTGGTGGCACGTTTCAGCCCATATCCATGTAAACCAAGGTTTTTCAATGATCACATTTCTAAAGTGCATGTAAACGCGTCGCATCTGATGATTGCGATTATCGTATTACTCCCAGTTATCGTATTTTTACGGTCATGTAAACGGGCTCATTCTTGTGTAGCTGGATTTAATTCTCTCTTGTTTTGCTCATTCCTGCATGCCAGTCACAAAGCCCCGCCCCCCACCCATTTCAATGCCTGGTTCAGGTTGTTCGATTTGTGTAAAAACTTCATTGAGAAAAAAAAAAAAAAAGTTGTTCAAAGTGTGTTGAATTTTAATAAGAAAAAACAAGCATACATCCCCTAAAAGTGGAAAAAAGTAAAAAATAAAATGTATTCACCTAGTGAATGATAACTGCGTTTTATTGTAAAGACAAACAGCAACTAAAATACTGAGGTGCTAAAAGCTGCAATAAAAGCATCACGACGGACAAAAGACTTTTTTTTTTTTCTGTTAATACGGCACAGTCCATTACAAACGAGATGTCAGCTATTCCTACGTTGTTGTGAAGTAATACGTTTTGCATTCAGATAATACAGTTTCCAGTCTTTATGAGTCACTGGCAGGTTTTAACTGTCAGATTTCGGGGGTCTCCTCATGTTGGGCTTGGGTCCAATGACCTCCCGATTTCTGTGCGCCATTAAGTGATGGTTGAGGTTGACCTTTTGCGTGAAGGTCTTTCCACATTTAACACAGCAGAAGGGTCTCTCGCCGGTGTGGATGCGTAGGTGACATTTCAGATTCCCTTTCTGGGTGAACCCTTTGCCACATATGCTGCAACTGTAGGGCTTCTCTCCTGTGTGGACGACGTAGTGAATCCTCAGCGCCGACGGGTTGGCGAAGGTCTTCCCGCACAGCTCGCACGACTTGCTGATTCTCTGCGAGGGGACGGGGGGGACGCAGTTGTGCGAGTTCAACTTGGTCCTGTGGGGGAAGTGCTGCTTGCAGATGTTGCAGAAGTTGGACTTGTGTGATTTCATGTGGTGTGTCAGAGTGCCCTTGTGAAAGAATGTCCTGCTACATATTTTACAAGTGAATTTGTTTGTGTTTCCGACCGTCTCCGCGTCGGCCACATTAAAGCTGTTGAACGCATCATCATTCAGAGCCATGTTGTCGTCCGTGTTTGTCAGTAACAGTCGCTGCTTGCTTTGGCGGGGTCTCCGTCTGTCATTGGACGCCGGCTCGTGTTGACTTTCTTCGACAAACTGCACGTCGTCGTCATCCTCCTCCTCCTCCTCCTCCTCCTCCAGCTCTTCCTCTCCCCCCAACTCTTCCTCTTCCTCCCCCTCCTCCTCCTCATCCTCGATTGGAATAATGTGAGTGCTGAAGGCTTCCTCTGTGTCGTTGATGGACATCAGCTGCATGGAGGATTCGTCCAGGCTTCCGGGAGGTGCGGCGTGACCTCCGTCCGGCTCAAACATGGGGTTACAGGTGTCGTCATCGATCGAGTAACTGATCGAGAGATGCTCGGCTCCGTCCTCGGCTGAATATTCGTCACCTGTTTCATAAAAAGCATAAATAATCAACAGTCGAACCACTTTAAACGCTACGAAATCTGCTCTTTTACGTACAGTCACAGAAAAAATTCTCAGACCATCAAAAATAATGATTATGCAATCAAGTACTAACCAGAGGTGGGAAGGAACAAAGTATAAGTACTTTATTACTGTAATTAAGTAGATTTTTTAGGTATATGTACTTCACTTGAGTATTTATTTTTCTGGCAGTTTTTTACTTTTACTCCCTACATTTGTGTATAGATATCTGTACTTTATACTCCTTACATTCTCAGAATAGACTTGTTACTTTTTCAAACCAAGCAAAGGTGCCCAAACCCACAAAAATTCTTATATTTTTACCCGTCCCTGCATTGTCGGGTACTCAACCTAGTGCAGGACTCTAGTCAGTACCATTCAATGTGGAATTAGGAAACGGAACCTTTTATGATTTTACCTGGTTAAATAAGTATTGTTTCATTCATGGCAAAAAATGCACTTTCATGTTTGACTTTTGTACTTTATTACAATTGAGAAGTTGTGCTTTTTTACTTTTACTTAAGGTGTTGAATCAGTACTTCTACTTTTATAGGAGTATTTTTTAACACAAGTAGCTGTACTTCTACTTAAGTACAGAATGTGAGTACTTTTACCACCTCTGGTACTAACTCCTGTGTGTATCATATTTATTTATTTATTTGTCAGGGACAATGCAGTCAAACATGGTTACAGGTTTACAGCTGATGTGATGCATATAGTGTTTATAGTTAGTGCTAATTTTCAACTCCTGTCCCTGGTTGGGCTTTTCTACAACACTACAGTACAATTTATAACAGAGGTGTCAAACTCAGTGTAGTTCAGGGGCCACATACAGACCAATATAAGATAAGCTACTCGTTTATTAGTCCCACAAGGGGAAATTCCAATATGACCTGAAGTGGGCCGGATCATCAGAATAATAAGATAATAATATATAAATAATGTCAATTCCAAAATTTGTATGTTCTATGTTTTAGTGAAAAAAGTAAAAATATATTATCAAAATGTTTCCATCTACAAACTATCTTTTCATTTTTAAAAAAAAAAAAACAGGATCAACCATGATCACAAGAAATTAATTAAGAAAAAAAGTGCAATTTTAACAATTTATGCCTTTATTTTTCCTCACCTCATTTTCATATGTTCATTCCAACTTACACGTCACAGTGGATTGACAAATACACAAAACATTTAGTTACAGGCAGAGTATTGTTTAAATTACACAAACTTCTCATTAGACTTTTCAGGTTGTTCATATTTGTTCAGGTTATTTACATTTTTTGTAAAAGGATAGTCGGTAAATGTAAACATTTTGTGTAATTTTACTTTTTCTTTTTTTACACTAAAACAAAGGAAAAAATTACATTTTTCATTATTTATTGTTTATTTTGATAGTATTTTACTGGTCTGACCCGCTTTAGATCGAATTGACCAAAAATTATTTTAATATCATGGATTGTTAATATCTTCAGTATAATTTTTGTGTTTCACTAATTCATCCCACGGGGTGGATTGGACCCTTTGTTGGGCCAGTTGTGGCCCCTGGGACGCATGTTTGAAATCACTGATTTATAGTTAAAAAAAAAAAAAAAGAGAAAACAAAAGCACTGTTCTACATTAAAACAGAATAAAATAGTCCATAATTACTGCAGTGCATTTACATAGTATTAAACATTCATCCACTCACTCGCCTACACATAATAAACACTATTTACAAATGGGTACAGTTTTGTTTTTTTCTTTAGCCAAGATTTACTTCTGATGGTGGACATTTTAAATTCAGATATGGATTTTATTTCCAGTGGCAGTGAGTTCCAAAGTTTAGAGCTCTTACAGGAGAGAGATGACCGTCCCAATGTTGTCTTGAAGAATGGGATTTTACAGTTTTGGTTTGAGGAGCTTCTGGTCGCTCTGTTGCTGTTTTGTCTCTGAGTGAATGAGCAGAGTGGCTCAGGTGCAAAGTAGTTTATACATTTAAAAATTAATTGAAGAAAACATAAATCACTACAGCATTCAAAACTAAGTAGATTATATTTTTCTGGATGTGGCAGTGATGATACCAGATTGATTTTTTATCCATAATTTTCAGGGTTTGATTTTTACAGTGATCTAATGTGTTTGGTGGCAGTAGGAGGTGCTTGAACCTAATGTGATTAAAACAGACAGAAAAGAAAACATGGAATGAATAAAAGCACTGTTTTTGTCAGTACAATGTCATAGATATTAATGGAAGAACTGATGTGATTTTGGTTATTATCAAGAAAACCATAGAAAATGGATAGATATCAGCTCTGAAATTAACCTACTATGAGCTTTTTTTTGTCATCATTATATTTGTCCAAACAAAGGCATAAAAAATGAACAAGAAATTGAAGAAAACAAAGGATGGTCTAATATTTTTTTCTGCGCCTGTACATATGTCAACTTTCCCACCTTCTGCGCTGAGTGTATTCTGCTGGCAGCTGCTGGACGCCTCCTCCACATAGTCTTCCTCTTTGATCTCAGTTATCGTGATTTGTTCAGACATCATATGCACAGACTGCAAAAGAAACACAAAATGTAAAACTTATGTATAGCCCAACTACAGTAGTGGAAAAAAAAGTTTTCGAACACCCTTAAAATTTCATACATTCTTAAATATTATGAAATATTTGCAGGATTTTTTTTTTGTGTGTGTGTGTGTGTATTTCCAAACGTGGCTGCATCACAAAGACACAAACAAATGCAATTATTTTTTGTTTTTTCTTTTATTGTTAACATTTAAAAATAATAAAACTAAATTCTTGACAGTTTCCACATCTCATGCCCATGATGTGTCATTATTTTTGCTAAACATCCAATTTTGACATCGACGGAGCAGTGCACATGCAGAATGAATTGTGGGATTTTTTTTTATTTTTTTTTTAAATGGAACAATATTTGACTTAAAAGTGATTCTTAATCCAGTACATCAAAAATGTGTGGGATGTCCAAAAACTTTTTTTTTCCACTACTGTAGCTTTCATAATACTGATCAACTAAATATGAAGTGCAACAATTCTGATTATTTGATCAGCAAATAATCAGAATTCTAGTGTTACAAATGTGATTTAGTACTTACGCTTTGTCTGCGTTTCATAGGTCTTGATTATTTCATAACCCAATTTCAGAAAACCAAAAAATAAAAAAAAAATTAATCAATAGACATACCTGACAATAAAAACTGGTAGTTGTTGCTACAGTGTCAAGTTAATGTTTCCAATTCTGAGCATTAATTTTTAATAAAAAATATGTACACATACATGTTTGGATGCGTTTATTGCAATCACATGCACAATTATGGTAATAAAACAAGCCAAAACAAACATTCAGACATGCGGGTGTATCAGGGGATCTATATACAAGCAGAACTACTTTTAATGAGTGGCAATATGGGGAACTGAATTAATTTTATTTTCTTTACATTTAAGTACTGCAGATTTACATGTTACCGTTCATGCTGCATGCTGGGTATGGGCTGAAATATGCGCCACCAGAAACTGAATATGAATCATTTATATTTGAATTTCAATTTCTAAACTTGAATAATAATTGCATTAAAAACTAAATTTGAATTTATATTATTTAATTTGAAATCATTGAATTAAAAAACTGAATCTGAATACTATAATTTGAAATTAAATGTATTAGTTTGGAACTGAAGTCCAATAAACGTGAAACTGAATGTGAGATCATGAAATTTACTTCAGTTTCTCTGAAACCACATTTGATCCACACTAAAAATTCAACTCTATTTTCAAATTCACTTCTCACAATTCAATTTCAATTTACTCTGACATAAATTGAAAATATAAAGTCCTTTAACTGCTTGCTCGACCACATGGTTAAACACATTTTGAGTCACTACATTTCAATAAGTGGAGTACCTAACTTACCTGAACCTAATTGAGCCAAGAAAGATGAAAATCGCAAAAGACATTTTGACTGTTTTTGGTGAAACTATGAAAGATATGAATTTTTTTTGGGATATATATTTACTGTAACAGACATTCCAGATGTCAAAATTATTAGACCATCACACGTCATCAAAAACAATGGTTTTTCAATCAAGTCCTAACTCCTGTGTTTATCATGTGACTAAAACAGACAGAAAAGAAAACATGGAATATTTAAAAAGTACTGTTTTTATCAGTACGATGTCATAACCATTGATGTAAGAACTGATGTGATTTTGGTTATCAAGAAAATCGTAAAAATGGATGGATATTAGCTCTTCAATTAGACTCTTATGAGCTACTTATGTTACCAATATATTTGTCCAAACATATAGCAGGCATTAAAATGGACAAGAAATTGAAGAAAACATAGGGTAGTCTAATATTTTTTTCTGCAACTGTACATTTGGCCTTTACAGTTCTGGAAAATTAAAAGACTACTGTTTTAGTTTTTATTAGCTATATTTTTGAATAAAATTAGCATTTTCCAAATAACATTCAATTCCTTGGTGTCCTTTAGAGCTTTTATTTGCTGAAAATGATGGATTCATTGAAATTCAATTTCAAATGACACTGTTCAAATCCAGATTTACAACGCAATGATTCAGATTAGACCAAACAAATTCAAATTATGTGATCCAGATTCAGTTTTTAATGCAATTATTCAAGTTTAATAATTGGAATTCAAACATAAATGATTCAGATTCAGTTTTTGGTGGCACATATTTCTGTTTTATTGTTCAATGCCATACAGATGTCTGGTTTTGATACCTCTCTACACCTCCATCTCACCTTATCGGAGGTATAAGGTGACTCTGTCATTCTGTCCAGACTATACGGGTCTCTGTCTTTCCATAGATCCATACACCAATTCTTCCCAAAAATCCCCTCAATGGTCGGATGGTCTGGAGATAAGAGAAAGCCAAACAATAAAAGCTAAACGTGAAAACCCACAAGTGACCGTACCAGTAGTGCTGATGACTTGTGTCTGAATCATAACCGTAATCATAACCGTACCATCTGCATCCCCGTCACTATAACGGGCTGTCTGCACACCTACGGTGCGATAACTTTTACATAAGTTGGGGGCGTCGCTTCTCGCAATAGTCAGTTCGCACTCCAGACTGTTTACTTTCTCAGCCAGGGCTGAATTAGCAAACAGCAGGCGAGACAACTCCATCCGGAGCTCAGCCGAGTCTTCATCCACCAGTTTGCAGACCTCATTGAGTGCAGTCCTGGCCATCGTCTCCATGATGGAGGAGAGCTGGGAGTGAAAAGAGGGGCGGGTCGCCATTGTTGATGCTCGCTTTAATCCTGCAATAGCTAAAGGAAACCGTCCGATACCAAGCGATGAGTCGAGACTGAAAACAAAGCCAAATAAAAACCCAAGCGTGCATCGGCGGTACGTAGCTAATAAAGCTAATTGAGCTAACGGTACTGGCAAAGCGGACCTAAATAAATGTAGCATCCGTGACGCACTTCTGGCGGAAGTAACCGGTCAGCTGCGTAATATTACAAGAAACTTCTTCCTTTACAACTAAAAAAGCAAATATGAACATGGAGAAGGCCTTTCGCATATGACACCTAATATTGCCTGGACGCTGCATCGGTGGTACATAGCTAATGAAGCTAATTAAGCTAACGGTGCTAGCAAAGGGACCCAAATAAATGCAGCAACCGTGACGCATTTCCGGCGGAAGTAACCGGTCAGCTGCGTTGTATTACGAAAAAGCTTCCTCCTTTGCAACTACAGCAGCGAATATGAACACGGAGAAGGACTTTTCGCCTTTGACACCTAATATTGTCAGGGCGCTGAATGATAAACTGTACGAAAAAAGAAAAGTCGCGGCTCTAGAAATTGAGAAGCTCGTCCGGGAGTTCGTGGCTCAAAACAACTCAACTCAGATAAGACATGTTATCCAGATCTTGGCCTCAGAGTTCGCGCTCTCCCAGCACCCACACAGCCGCAAGGGAGGACTCATTGGACTGGCCGCCTGCTCCATCGCCCTCGGGAAGGACTCGGGTCTGTATCTGAAGGAGCTTATTGAGCCTGTACTCACATGCTTTAATGATTCAGACAGCCGACTGCGCTACTATGCGTGTGAGGCCCTTTATAATATAGTCAAGGTGGCCAGGGGTGCTGTGCTGCCCCACTTTAATCTGCTTTTTGATGGTCTCAGCAAGCTTGCAGCAGACCCAGACCCCAATGTGAAAAGTGGGTCTGAACTCCTGGACAGACTGTTGAAAGACATAGTCACAGAAAGTAACAAGTTTGACTTAGTGGCGTTTGTTCCCCTGCTGAGAGAGAGGATCTACTCCAATAACCAGTATGCACGGCAGTTCATTATTTCCTGGATCCACGTTTTGGAGTCTGTGCCAGATATCCACTTGTTAGATTATCTCCCAGAGATCCTGGACGGGCTGTTCCAGATCTTAGGAGACAACAGCAAAGAGATTCGTCGGACATGTGAGGTGGTGTTAGGGGAATTCCTGAAGGAGATAAAAAAGACCCCCTCCAGTGTGAAATTTGCGGAGATGGCGAATATCCTGGTCATCCACTGCCAGGTTGCAGATGAGAGCAAACTCACAAACGACCTGATTCAGCTGACGGCGATGACCTGGATGAGGGAGTTCATCCAGCTGGCAGGTAGGGTTGTGCTCCCTTACTCCTCTGGCATCCTAACTGCAGTACTGCCATGTCTGTCCTACGATGACCGAAAGAAAAACACCAAAGAAGCTGCGAGTGCCTGTAATCATAGTCTGATGAAACTGGTGACTCCTGAGGATGATGATGATGAAGAAGAGGAGGAGAAAAGTGAAAGCTCACCGTCTAGAGAGGATGGCCAGCCTAAGACGCAGACAGACGGTAATGATATGTTAAATGCATCACAAGAATCTGTTGGTTTCAGTAACATCAGCTTCTTTACCCCAGCGAGTGCAGACCGTGCTCAGGTGACTCTAGACCTGGACGGGATTGTTCAGGTGCTGGACCGCCACCTACATGACTCCTCCACTGGCATGATGACCCGCATAGCCGTGCTCAAATGGCTTTACCACCTGTACATTAAAACGCCACGTAAAATGTTCCGCCACACTGACAGTCTGTTCCCCATGCTGCTGAAAACACTGTCTGATGAGTCTGATGAAGTGATTCTGAAAGACCTGGAGGTGTTGGCTGAGATTGCATCATCTCCTGCCGGACAGACGGACCAGATCAGCTCATGTGACAACACCGACAGCAAAGTGGAGCTCAAGGTTCCTGAGGGCACCAAGCCGGGACAGCAGCCCAGCACGGGCTCAAGAGCAGCAGATACATCCCCCTCCACCCCGAGTATGAACTCCTATTTTTACAAGTTCATGATCAACCTCCTGAAACGCTTCAGTCTGGAGAGGAAACTTCTGGAGAACAGAGGAGCGTTCATCATCAGGCAGCTTTGTCTGCTGCTAAATGCTGAAAACATCTTTCATTCCATGGCTGACATCCTACTGAAGGAGGAGGACCTTAAATTTGCATCCACCATGGTCCAGACCCTCAACACCATCCTGCTCACATCTGCCGAACTCTTCCAGTTACGGAACCAACTGAAAGACCTGCGTACTCAGGAGAGCTGCGCGTTGTTTTGTTGTCTGTATCGCTCCTGGTGCCACAATCCTGTTGCCACTGTGTCGCTATGCTTTCTCACCCAGAACTATAAGCACGCCTATGATCTTATCCAGAAGTTTGGAGATCTGGAAGTGACTGTAGACTTCCTCATGGAGGTCGACAAGCTGGTACAACTCATAGAGAGCCCCATTTTCACCTATCTGCGTCTCCAGCTCCTGGATGTGGAGAACAACCCCTACCTAATAAAGGCGCTGTACGGTCTGCTGATGCTGCTGCCTCAGAGCCAGGCCTTCCAACTTCTCTCCCACCGCCTCCGATGTGTCCCCAACCCGGAGCTCATGAGGACTGTGGATGAATCCAAGTATATGGACGCTAAGCAGCAAGTGGTCTCTAAACGTGCCTCACACACTCAAATCGATTACAATGAGCTCCTCCAGCATTTCGATCGGGTCCAGAGCAAACACCTGGAGGTTCGACACCAACGCTCTGGACGTGCGTCTGATCACCTGGACAGAAAGATGTAAAAGGCCATGAGGATAAAGGCAAACCGTGCATGAAAAATAGTCAAAGACAGGAACCCTGTACTGTAAACTGTGGCTGATCAGACCTTATTCTATGTATTCTATGATGTTATTGAAGTATAATTAATTAAAAGCTGTCTCATCAGAGTACTGGATACAGACGAAGAACTTTGATGTTTGTACATTTATTTGTTAATGAAAATGTAATATATGAAAAACATTTTAAACAACAAATACTCAATGTTCAGACATAAATGAATAGTAAACCTTCTGTAAACACACACAAGGACACAATCTTATAACGACACTGTAGATAGACTGTCAACTTTCTGAAATAATGGTAATTTCCCGAGTTTCCATCATGCACTGTTCAAATTTTTTCCGGCTTATTGATATGTTCAGTGTTCCAAGTGAGACTGACAAGCATTTTAACGTTAATTTCTGTGTTAATGTCCATATGAACCACAGTATTGTCATGCCTGCCTGCTGACTACACCATGCGTTTAAGATTGCCTTAATGTTTTTTTTTTTAAGACAGAACATTTCACATGCAGAATATGGGGTTTATTTGAGACATTTTGGAAGTCTTTGAATGAATGTCAGCAGAATGGGGTTACCTTTCAGGCTGTTTTTGTTTGTGCAGCTCTAAAAGTTTACGTTACACGTGTATCTTTTAATTCCATTTATTTCTTCTACATTCTTCAATAATCTGTATGTTATCTCTGTCGTGTACATTGTCTGCATTCCAAACAAGATTGTCACTTTTGTCATTTCTGTGTGAAAATTAATAAAGTAAACCATGTGATTTAAAGGATTTTTCCATGGCCATAGAAAATGACATTTGAAATGAATAGTTAAATGTGTGTGTGTGTGTGTGTGTGTGTGTGTGTGTGTGTGTGGGGAGAACAAAACAGAAACATTAGTTCTACTACTAATGACCTCCTTCCTCTCCTTGTTATGTCCTGTATGGTGCAGACATTCTTTTCCAAATGATCTAATCAATCAGTCTATTCATATCACAAGCTTCAACCAAAGACACTGTGTTTTAGAAAATTTTCATTGTAAGCACTGAAAATTCCACTGTACTTGAGGGGGATATTGTTAGAAAGGATTTATCGGATACCAGATATAAGTATTTTTAGACTTTACAGCTCTGGAAAATTTAAAGACCACTGGTTTGAGTTTTTATAAGCTATGTTTTAAGGTAAAATTAGCATTTTACTCACAGCTCTCAAACTCATTTCAACTCAGGGGCCACATTTAGCCAAATTTGATCTAAAGTGGGCCGCAACAAGAAAATAATTTATAAATAATGACAACTCCAAACTTTCTTCTATGTTTTAGAGCAAAAAAATTAAAATGTATGATGAAAATATTTACATCTACAAACTATCCTTTAATGTGAATAACATGAACAACCTGTAATATCTTAAGAAAACTAAGTTCAGTTTTAACAATATTATGTCTCAGTTTATCTTTCACAGATCACAGTGGATCTACAAATATACAATACATTTAATAACAGGCAGAATATTTCATAAACTTGCACTTCAGATATTTCAAAATGTGTATATTTATTCAGGTTATTCATGTTTTTTTGTAAAATGATAGTTTGTTTTAGTGTAAATACAGTAAAAGGACATAAAAATGCTTACATTTACAGAGAAAAAGCTGGGAGTTGTGAATATTTCTAGGTTATTATGATTGTATTTTGCTGAACCCACTTGAGATTGAATTAGTCTGTACATAAAACCTGAACTGTGTAATTTTAGGATTTCACAAATTCCTCCTGTGGGCCGGACCCTTTGGTGGGCCACATTTGGCCCCCGGGTCGCATGTTTGAGACCCCTGCTTAAGAGCATTTATTTGCTGAAAATGCAGTGTGGAAAAAATGCACTACTTCAGTTGTCGAACAATGTTAAAAAAAAAAAGGTAATATTCATTTAAAACAGTAAAAATCATTATTTGTTGTAATTTATCTTGGATCACAGATTCTGTGTGCGTCACATTTTTTGCTGGGTGATTTAATCCTGAGACAAAGTGGAATGAGCTTAGTTGTGTTTGATGACTTGTGACCTTGACCACATTCCAGAGGTTTTTCACAAGGATTTCATTTTTTTTATTTTTTTTTTATGGCATTATCAAACTCGTGAAAGTTCAAACAGTGTGGTTGAAGTGGCGGCGTCTGGGGGCGCTCTC
>JAPTGZ010000027.1:35214896-35226479 GCA_029814645.1 Fowleria isostigma | reverse complement strand
ACATGATTACCTTACATGTTCTTTCTCTCCAGACCCTGTGATTCTGGATCCCAACACCGCAGCCCCCTGCTTCATCCTCTCTGAAGATCTGACGGTGGTGCAGAACTCGACCCAGATCTTTAAGCTTCCGGACAACCCTGAACGCTTTGACATCAGTGCTGAGATGTTGGCCGCTGAGGGCTACTCCTCAGGACGCCACACCTGGGACGTGGAGGTGAAGGACAACACCTACTGGGTGGTGGGGATCGCCAGTGAATCCATCAACAGGAAAGGGAAGCATGTGCTGACCCCGGCAGAGGGATTCTGGACTATTAGGTTCCGTAACGGAGAACATAAGGCCTGCACTGCACCATGGGAGCCGCTGAACATGACCAGGAAGCCAGAAGTGGTCAGAATAGTTCTAGACATGGACCGTGCAAAAGTGACTTTTTATGACCCTGGAGAGAGAGCACCTCTGTACACATTCACAGATATA
This sequence comes from Fowleria isostigma, assembly GCA_029814645.1. Classification (NCBI taxonomy): domain Eukaryota; kingdom Metazoa; phylum Chordata; class Actinopteri; order Kurtiformes; family Apogonidae; genus Fowleria; species Fowleria isostigma. Next base: position 35,226,004 of record JAPTGZ010000027.1, on the reverse strand, counting down.
ACGGCACTTAAAGTCTTTCCTTATTTCTGCAGCGCTTGTAAAGAACATCCAATGACACTCCTGCCTATTAGGGTTTCCGTGACAACAGACCAGTAAATGTTCACACATACAGACAAGAACTGTTAAGAATCCAAAGACAAAGACAAGGAGTTACTCTAGTTTCTTAAAAAATTCAACACATTTTATATTAGAGAAGTGAATGTGAAATAAATTCAAAGTTTTGTTGTCAAAGGGGTGATTCTCTTTTAGTAAAATTTCATGTCCATGTTTCACTTACCCAGATTTATAGCCTGGTAGAAAAAAAACACATACATATATGATATTATTCATTAATTATAACAATAATAATTGCTCTCTTTAGACTTTCCACCCTGTTAGGTTCCCATTCCACCCTGTCACATTCATGGACCTAACAAGGTGGAATTTTTTTTTAGCTAATCTAGGTGTAGTTCTTTAACTGATCAACATTCTTCTAACCTTTAACAGATCAACACACCTTTAATAACTAAATCCAAAATGCATTTTCTTAATTCTACTGAGTTAACATCTCCCATATTTTAAAAGTTGCCCATACAGGTGTAACATGTTCAAAATAAAAAAAAAACAAAACAAAAAACTAAGATGAGTGACAGCTGAAGCTTATCTGTTTCCACAGCTGAATTCCCACCAAAAACCAAAGATGTCACTTCCTGTAAATGGCTTTTATGGAATTGTAGTTTTTTAAGGAAATTAAGCACATTCTAACAGGGTGGAAACAAACTACTGGGACATGTACAATATAAAGAAAATAGTAAATAATAATTCAATTACATCATAAACTAAGGTTTAGTTTAGTCTATCAAATTATAAAGAAAAAGTTTTATAATTTTCTGACTTACACTTCTGGAGGAAGTTGATTACATGACACTGTGGGATACAAAACAAAATAGTATTTGAAAAATATTTCATTTATGTTTACATGATGGCAAATACTTAACCACAAAACTGAATTACGTAGTTTTAAATATTTGGCACATTTTTAGAAAAGTAAAACATGTGGACGTCAATGTTGCCACAAAAACCAGAATCACCCAAAAAGTAAAAACAGCATAGCTAAACTATTTTTTTTTTTAAATGACAAATGACATGAACACTGAATACTTTAAAGCATTTAATTAGCATTAAAACAGAACAAATGTAGTCTGGATGATTTCAAAATGTAAATAGCCTTACAATTTTTAACATCTATATATTATTACACTGATAAGACACTCAACAAAGATCATTCTGTGACTCAGCTTTGCATGACACAGAATCATGCCCGGAACTTCCACATTCATGTGAGCTGCTTTCCAGGAAGTAGTTGAACACAATTTTGAAAAAAAAACAAAAAAAACTAACTGGAGTAACTGATGAATGAGAAACTCTAAAACTGGAGTTTGATAAGGCACATACAGTAACAACTTGTGGAAATGTGTAAACCCGTGCCGGTGTTGTTCAGAAGTTCAAACAACGAGTGGGATTAGTTCTTCAATTTCATTAAAAATACCTCTACTGTTAGTGTTTAATCTAGTAGTCACATTGGAACAGTAACCCCATAGCTTCACACTCAAGTATTGCTTAAATCTACACAGATTTGATCTTGCAGCATATTTCATGAACAGTTACATACCCTGTAACTAAATCTGACCTGGTCCTTCCTGTTTCCACACAACCCTGTAACATGCATCCTATCATATGGATTAACATGTATCCTATTGTATAGATTAACATGTATCCTATCGTCTGGATTGTGGGGGATGCCCACTATGTTCGGTATAGCTTTTTGAGGTGTTCAAATATTGATTAAAAATAAGTTATTAAAAGGGAATAAATGCCCTCATTATGTCTTGGTGTGTTACTCATACAGTGTTAAACTCTCATCTGTAACAGTTCAGACTCCTTCTATGTAAGTACTTATTTCAACTCTGATCCCTGAATGGTTAAAATCCAGGTGGGTGGAGCAGCAGACTGATTGATGCTGACACCAAGGTACAAACATTATCCTCTACAGTCGTCTAGACCCGGGCACCGTGACGTCCCCCCTGTTATAGAGAGACTTTTCCCTCTGTTATGGCGTTGAACAGCTCCTCCTCCACAGCCTCGTAACGTCCAGCTCTGGCGTTTAAGAAGTAGATCTGGTCGGTGGTGAGGCGCGGGTCGTATCCCTCCCTCTGCAGCCTGGTCTTCTGGATTTTAAATGTACCTACGCATAAGGGAAGAATGTACAGATGAAAAGTCAGTGGGATGAAGTCATGAGATTTTTTTTTGAGTTGAGAATGAATATTTGCAGCCTGGCCAACTGTCCCGTTTCTTTAGTGTATTTAAAACTGAGAAAACGGTCTGGACTCAGGGGGATTAAATCCAAATATGAAGGCGGGACTAACAGGCGCCGAGTAAACCAATCACAAACCAGACAGAAGGGATGCTTTTGTCAGAGAAATTTAAGAATACAGGGTGTAATCTGTAATTCAACTCTTATTTTTTAATCAAACAACCAACAACAGTTGCAGAGAGATTTGTGGACTTGGACTTGCCACAAAAAGAAATCAATCCGTATGACACATTGCGAAACATTCGTCCCCCAAGACTTATGATTGATCTGGTATAAAATAGATCAGGCATAATCAATAGTGAATGGAGCAGTCCCAGACCGTTTTCTCAGTACTGAATACACTGAGGAAACGGGATGGCTGGCCAGGCTTGAGTATTTGGGCAGTTTACCTGTGGTGTCTACATGTGGAGAGATTCTTAAAAACACAGGGCGAGCATAAGGGGGAAGCGCTTGCTGGACTTTCTGCAAGAAACTGTTGCATTCGAAGCTTCCTGTTGTGTCAACGATGGCAGCCATTCCAGCCTTCCCTTCCACACCTGGACACAGAGACACGGAGAGACATGAGTTCTACATTAAACTGAAAAAGATGAGGTATATCAATGGTGTTCATACAATAAAAGGAGAATGATTGTGCCATTATCACAGTAAAGTGAGGTTAGGTGATAAACCTAAGAACATGCTCCCAGGATGATTTAGGTAGATAATGATACGTTTTTTAACCTGACATGGAAATATCTAAGAGACTATCAACACAGAGGAAATAAACAGGACACCTATTGAGCAAAAACTCCTCGTAGATTTGTGTTTGGCAAGTAAATCATAGAGGGTAATTCAGTATGGAAAAGACTACTAGGATAGTCTTTTTGTTTCTTTGAATTATACACACAGACTTGGTGAACTACAACATGAATTCTGAAAATGGTACGTTTTGCATGAGGAATGTGACCATATCTGACCCAATGTTGCATTCAATGACACCTCGTAAACACAGACATTTGTACCCAAACTACAAGTACCAAAAAAGTTGATATATTTTGTTATTTTGTTTTATTGCAGGGTGCTTGCTCTTTACCCAAATAAAATTCCAGACATTCAACCCCCCCCACCCCACACACACATACCAAGACCTTGACTTCATGTACTTTTACATTTGTGCATCTACTTATTTGGTTGAGATTGTACCTGTGTGTGTAGTAAAAAAAGTTAATTTTAATAAATGTATGAATGAATAAATACAGAATTCACAGTAAATTATGTTTTACTGATAGAGACATTTTCAAGACATGATAATATGACATGATGATATGGATACCACACAAACAAGTTTCACTAGAATCATTCCAGTACCGACCAGTTTAGTGAAATCAAATCAGGGTTTCTTTATGATTTCCTCATGTATTTCTTATCTTACAAGATTATGTGCCTTTGAGCATGCAGAGCTGCATTATGTAATAACTGTGCAATATGTAATTTCCACCTCATTTTGTCATAAACTTTGCCTCATTTTGTCAGTAATATTTAATTAGTGCAGCTTTTGTCTGTAGTTTGCAAACTTTATAATAAATGCATTACATTTGATTTAGGTTTGACCCATTAAACATCCGACTAGTTTTTAAATGAATTCTAATTAAGCTGGAATGCTTAATGTTGTTCTTGTATGATGGTTTTACAATTAAGGCATCAAGTTCAATGGGTTTTCGATAGTTTATGACATAATGCCCCAATTATTACATTTTCTTAAAAAAGTGCTACATCTACAATTTGTAATAACTGTTACAATATGTAATAAGTTTATTACAATTTTATTACAAAATGCGGTGTAATATAATGAGGTGAAAAATTATTACATTATTACATTGCACCATTATTACATAAGGTGGCGCTACAGAGCATCCTCTAAAATTCAACTATGAGAAACTTTTTTGCAAACTTTATTAAAACTTTCATGTAAAATTCCAGACTTTTCTGTGTTTCAAAATTTCAAACTTTTTAAGACTTTCAAGACATGCACAAGCACCATGTACTAAAATACATCGCAGTGCATCTATAACACAGAGTATGAAAATGTATGCTAGTGTTAATATTCTGAAGTTTCATTAGAGAACCTTCTTCTTGCATCCTTCATGCTTTGACCGGACACTCAACCGATAGAATTACCCAGTTTTAAACTATGAATAACATTGATAGACATCATTATAGAAAACACTGTGGTCTTATTTGTTGTCATATCACCCAGCCCTATGCTAATGCACATATACAAAGTTATCTCACCTGGCACTGCTACTCCGTACACAGCCACGTCGGTCTGACAGAGGAGGCTGCTGAGTATTCCCTCCACCTCAGTGGTAGACACGTTTTCTCCTCGCCATCGAAACGTGTCACCGCCACGGTCCCGGAAATACATGTATCCAAAGTCATCCATTACAAGAACGTCACCTGCAGTAGACACATTAAAGAGAACCACCTTGGTTAACCACCTAAAATCATTAGTCGAGGAGTAATATTTCATTACACACGCTGCACATTTGTCTTCCTCTGAAAACGCTGACTAAAAAAAGACATTTGAACCTGATAAGTATGCAGAGTCGTTTTTCTTGAAGACATTATGAGCTATCTTTTTCCTCGTAGCGTCCTGGTTAGCGTAGCCATCAAAGCGCCGTAATGGATCCTGCTGGTTGATACGGCCCACCAAAAGACCCGGTTCCCCTGAGAGAGAGACGGAGGTGTTTAATGACGAAACAGAACATACTTCAAACCACTGCTTTAAAAGTTTTCAAGAAATAAAACAGGAGTTTAACTTGACAAATCTAGACCACTTCCAGTATCTGCAATTAAGAGACTTCTATGATAAAAAATACAATAAGTCTCCTTCAAGAATTTGGAGGGAATATTACTGAGAAAAAAAGAACGTTAGATTCTTCAGAACTCCTAAAATTACAGATACATGTGTTGAGAGTTCAACATTGTTGGAAAGAATGTGGAGATGTTAGAGTATATTATGCACATGTCCTAAACTTATATTATTTTGGGATAGTTACTATTTTACTTACCGCTCTGAAAGTTGCTGCTATATAATTTTTTGGTTGCTATGGTGTTTATATGTTTCTTGTTTTTATGTAATAAGTGCATGAAATGTAATTTTGTTATGCACTGTATCTGTGTTGGTGTCTGAATGACAATAAAGCAAATCTTGAATAATGTCTATTTAACAATTGTTAAGATATTGAGTTATGCAATTCCTAAAACATATTTGGTAATCTATTTTGGATATTTTATTGATATTAATGTAAATAAAAATGCTAGATATTTGTTAAAAATACTATTAAAAAGGCTGTAAAAAGGCTATGACCAAAAAATGGTGCAGATTAGAACAGGGATGGGAATTGATAAGAATTGAACAATTCCGATTCGATTTTCGATTTTGCTTATCGATCAGATTCCTTATCAGTTCTCTAATTGATTCTCATTGGGTGAGGGAATAAATGAGTACAAATGGGTTTGCATTGCCCATCTTTTATATTTCAATCTCTGCACAGAAAATATAACATATACAGTCTGCACAAATAATAACAGATGACGCCAGGTCTGGTTCAGGTTCTGTACCAGTAAAATAATGTAAGTGTTTGTTGGAGCTGTGGTAGATGATCGTTTACAGTGTAGCTGACTAATATGCTGCTACACAGTGTGCTTTACGTACTATTTATACTCCTATTTTCTATCAATTACATTGGAATCCACTGCTGTAGCAGTGGAGCGGAGCCACGGACCGGTACCGGAGGGCTGCTGTGCACAAGTCGCTATGTAGTGTATCCAACATGGGATATTCCTCTACGTGAATCAATAAGCTGGCAGGCAAACAATTCTAAAGAAATGAGCTACTGGGAACCAGTTCTCAAAAGAAACTGGTTCTCAATTCCCATCCTTAGATTAGAATCACCTAAGGATTGGCTACAAATTGTGAATGGAATATTTGAGATGGAGACTCTGACCCATAGATTAACGACTCAAGAAGAGCAGTGTCAAAATAAATGGGAAAAATAGACAATTTTCACTTCGTCGTCATATTACTAAAACTAATTGTTAGTCACAATTTTATATAGTTTTTTAATGATCAATGTATCCCAAATGTCTCTTATGTTTGTCCTGTACAAAATTCAAAACAACAATGAAGTAAAAAACAAAAACAAAGCATCACTCCTGTGGTCTTACCAGGACGACATGGCACACAGAGGCCCTGGCTGTTCCGGACCAGCTCCATGGTGTCTTCATCGACTCTCAACAGACGGATGGGGTACACGTTAGGGAGAATGCGACTGTTGAAACCACAGGCCCCCACCTAACGGGACAAAACTCACTTAAGTCTTACTAAAACCATTAAAGACAAGACACTGTTCATTGTGAATACTGACCTTGCCATCCATGTTGGCAATGCTACAGTTGCACTCAGTCGCTCCATAGAACTCGCCGATCTGCGCCACCCCAAAGCGTTGTGTAAAAGCCTCCCACACACTAGGTCGTAACCCATTTCCCACCGCCAGTCGCACTTTGTGACCCTTTTCTGACGGCCGCACTGGCTGAGACAGGAGATAGCGGCAGATTTCCCCGATATACTGCACAACCTGCAAGGAAACGCAGTCTTCTTAATATAGCAATATTATGCATAAATTAATATTTCATAGGGTTTGATGTAATAAAAGAAGACTCTAAACAGATGTAACTTTATTATTAAGGAAGCAAAAGTAATGTGTTTTGTTGTATAAATGTGAGATGGGGGTGGGATTTAATCAGTTTTCTTCTTCCCACTCCTTTTTGAGCAGAACATTTTGAATTTATTTTATTACTAGTGTACATGGGAATTGTACAACGGCGTATAAGGGCCACAGCAGAAAAACAAATCACTTATTACTGCGAGAATAAAGTCATAAAACTACGAGAACACAGTCGTAATATTTCAAAAATAAAGTCATAATATTACGAGAATAAAGTCGTAATATTTCGAGAATAAAGTCATAATATTTTGAGAATAAAGTCATAGTTTTATAAACTCAAAAACAGTGTTGTACTTTTATGAGTCATAATATTTTGAAATTAATTTGACGGTCAGAGTTTCCTGTTACAGCAAATGCAACAAGTGAAGCAGCAACTTCACTTCTGTTGAATTGGATCAACCTTATTCTCGTAATATTACAACTTTATTTCAAAATATTATAAGTTTTTTAAAACTACGACTTTATTCTCATAATATTATGACTATTCTCGTAATATTACGATTTTACTCTCAAAATATTATGACTTTATTCTCGTAATATTACGACTTTATTCTCGAAATATTACGAGTTTTTTTTTAAAACTATGACTTTATTCTTGTAATATTATGACTATCTCATGGTGGCAAGTGATTTATTTTTCTTATGTGGCCCTTATACGCCGTCGTAGAATTGCTATATTGTCTTGATCATCTATATTTATTAATGTATTTGCTATTAGTTTCTTGTAAATACAAAATGTTTTGTTTTTTTCCTGCTCAAAACAAACAAATAAATGAATGAATGAATGCATGAATGAATACATGAATGGCAGGTCACATATCTTCAAAGCTGAAGTTCTTACAGTGCAGTTGTATTTAATGCAGTCTTCCCAGAAGCGACTGGCCGAGAATTTCTTCTTCACTACGACAGTGAGACCGTGGATCAGACACTGGCCGACTCCTACTATATTACCTGAAAGAGAAGACGGGCACACTTAAGGTAAAGGAATTCTGAGGAAAAAAACCGCACTCATCAGAGACAAAGGCTGATATCACATACCGGCTGAGTGGTAGAGAGGCAGGCAGTCGTAGATGATGTCATCACATCGCATGCGGAAAGCAAAATACCCAAAAGCAGCAATTCTGTAGTAACTGTTTTGGGACCACAGGGGAAGGAAACAATTTGTTCATCAAATGTAGTTAGATGGACGTGTAATGGTTTTTGGAAGAGATTGTTTTAAGTATGTAACATCTAAGAACAGTGCAAACATGGCCCCTCCTCTGCACTCAAAGAAACAAGGAGATAGCAGCACAGAAAAAAAACTGAGGAAAAAAAAAAAACATGAAACAGAAAAACCAAGTCCTGCAGAACAAAAATTTTTTTTATAACAGTCAGTGAGGAGAGACAAGTACTGATTTTTAACCTTTTTGATTAATTCCATCATTTACAACACACAATTTGTGTCAGTTTAAAAGATAGTTTTTCAAGTAAATAAAGTCAGTTTCTATTAGTATAATGTGCATGTAAATGAAGTCAGTGTAACCTTTTCTTGCTGTTATCTGTTTAGAGTTGGTCAGGATGTCTCTGCAGTTTCAACATGATCAGAATTGGAGTGATTTTGCTTTTATAAAACTTTTTCAAGCACCAACTTCAAGAATAAGGAAAAATATAACAAGTCAATGGCTGTTTTGAGGTTGGAGATATAAATATATATGTATGTATATTTCATAGTTAAATAAAGGTTATAATAATAATAATAATGATGTATCACAGGGAACAAAAGATGCAGTCAATGAGCCATTTTAACACAAATCCAGGTGTTACTTTACTATCTTTGCCACAAATTTTTACTTTCTTGACTTACAAAATAAAATTTTTAATAGATATAACATGTAAATGGTGGTACAATTCAAACAGGATCAGAAATTATCTGTCTCTCCCTACTGCCTGCTATCGTGTTGTTTTTACAAAGTCAGGTCACATAGGACATAGTGGAAGTGGTGAGATTTTAATTATAAAACAAAGATGAGAGCTGGTTTTGCAGCCACACCTTTCCAAAACTTGATGACAGTGTTGTAGAGTGAAATACAACTGAAGCACAACTTTGTTTTTCTTCTTGTGCATCTGTGACATCAAACCAACACGGAGAGGTGTCCATGTATTTGCCCAGAGTTTTATCTCTCAGGCAGAACTGCAATCCCTAGTGAGGGTAATGAAGTGAGAAGAGCAGCTTTATTTTTATATTGTTCAAAACACTACTATTACTGAAATAAATTACAAACATCATATCAGAGGGTCATCCCCCTAGGAAAAAAACAAAACAAAACAAAACAAAAAAACAAAACAAGGGGGGAGGAAAATTAGAGATTCAAAGAAGGGGCGGAGTTTCTGCAGGTAAATACAGGACATCATCACACTGACAAAGCATCAGAAGTGATAAATTAGAGAGATTATTACATTAGGAGTCTAAATTTTGTGTCAAAAAAAGCCAGAAAACCTACCGGCTGTGTACCACAATGGCAGCTTTGGGCAGTCCTGTGGTGCCTGAAGTGTAAATATAAAACAGACGATCTGTGGAGAAAATACCACAGCATTAGAAATGCCACACTGCAGCTCATATACTAGTATTCACATCATTTCAGTCTCTGCCAGAGTCAGTGAAGGCAGAACAGCGCCTGTCTTCAATCACCGTTTTGTTTCATTTTTTTCTGTCTTTTGCCTTCTGTATGAGTTTCCACATTTAGTGTTGAATTATGCACCTATAAATCTAAGACAGCGCTACAAAGCTCTGACGTCTGGTTTGTTATTTAGACAATACACACTTACACAGGTCCACATATCTTTTGAAACAAAAGACAAGCGATGAATTCACAATAGCTCATAAACATCAAAGTTCTGCACAATGAGGTAATTGCTCTGCTTGGCTTATGGCACATGAATATTGTCAAGAAAATTTACAAGGCAGTGAGAAAAAAACTAACTACTGAGATACATACACTTGGAGAATTCAACATAAGGGCAAAAACAACAGAAAATATAGCTTAGGAAATCACTCTGCAAATGGAGTTAAAAAAAACCCAACTCAAGAACACAATGAGAGTTCAATCGAGTCAGATTTTTTTGTCATTATTAGTCGATAAACTCCTCACCGTTCATGTTCTTGGGAGGAGAGCAAGGTGAGGGTGGGTACCTCGCCGCAGACGCTAAAAGTGGATCCAGATGCTGAGAACCCAGACCCACCAGATGTTCTGCACTGATCTCTCCAGTACAAAACCGGACTATGGACTGGTTGACAGAGGAATTCACCTCCAGCATGGCTGAGATGTAGAGACGATAATGACAGAGATGAAAAAGAAAGCACTTCAACCACTAAAACTTACATTAAAAAAAGATCAATACATTTTCTGTTTTTGTAAGCAAGATAAATTCTATTCACTCTAATACTCTCTTTTTTCAGTGAAGTAATTAAAGTTCAAGCCTGGACTTTGAAAAGACCTGACTGTGATTATACTTTAGATATTGACCATAGTATTTCTGCTCGGCTAAAGTGTATTTAGAATTGTAAGCAAACGTAGCCACATCATCAGTCATTCACACTAGAAGTAACAGGATTTTAGGAGTATTTCTAAGTTTTAAAGTGGCTGTTCAGTAGTTAGGCTTCAACATGTACAGTGCTCAGCATAAATTAATACATCCCCTTCGAAAAGTACGATTTTAACCCATAACGACCCAGTTACTTTCTAAATACATTTTCCTCTATATTTTATTGTCCTTAAGTGGTTTATTGCAATTTATTGTAATATTATCTTTGTTTTTTCCCAGGTATTTTTCAACATTTAATTTATTAATCATGTTGATGTTCATAAAGGTTTAGACTAAATTTGAGGATTACTATACAAAAAAAACTGAAGAAAAAGTGACTTTTTCAGCAAATCCTATCATTAACTGATCATAAACCCAGTGTGTCCATCCACTGTCACTGATCCAACTCCATGGGTTTTACTGGT
>JAPTGZ010000027.1:35090469-35114204 GCA_029814645.1 Fowleria isostigma | reverse complement strand
GACTTTATTCTTGTAATATTATGACTTTATTCTCGTAATATTACAAGTTTTTTAAAACGACTTTATCTCATAATATTACGACTTTATTCAAAATATAACTTTTTCAAAACTGTGACTTTATTCTCATAATATTACGACTTTATTCTCGTAGTGACAAGTGATTTGTTTTTCTTATGTGACCCTTATATGCTGTCGTTCTATAGTCAACAGATTGAATAAAATTGTTTTCTTTACATCATCAACTTCATATTTGGTACATTATCAATATGACCTTGCTCTTTTCACTGATCTAATTTTTCTGTTAGACATTGTCAAATTTTTGCTATTAGCATTCAAAATACAGACATTTTTAGGGGCTTGTATATATGAGAAAGTATAATTTTTGTCACAGATATAGCATGTTTTCCTGATAGTACTATAACATGTCTCATATTAAAAAGAATTAGACATCTGATGTCATGAAATCTGGAGATATAGAGAAACAGAAGTGCTACGGTGGACAAATATGGATTCCAGGAAGCCATATTTGGCATGCCATAAATCTGCAAATATGTCACATCTAAAGCTCTCCTTCTGTGTACAGAGTCTTATTATATCAAAGAATCATGTTTGCAGATTTGAACCATTTACTGTGAAGTCCAAAGCTAATGGCCATTAAACTATGGATGTTTGAGTGTAACACTTGTTTTTATGCTAAATATGAGTCCACACCTTTTTGTAGGTTTAATATCTCCAAAACTAGTGGAGATATTGGTCTAAAATTTTGAATAGCAGTTATTACAAGGGTGTCAAAATAAAAAATTATGAAGCAAATCTGAGATGGTCAGGCGGGAGCCTTCTGGTGATTTGGCACAGAATTACTCAGAGACTTGTAATTTCTAATTGTCATCCCAGCCCTTTCCTCTGAGCTGCAAACTACTCCATTGCAACCTGGAGATCACAACTATTAAAAGATGAAAGCATGTAGATCCACATCCTCTGTAAAAACAAACAATGTTATTTTGAGACCTGTACAGTCAGCGAACAAGGACAACCTGGTGGAGTCCACCACCCATCAGGAATTAGTCTGAGCAATTTGCATGTGGTGGAAATTGTGTTCTCTCCAATTATTTAGGAACTGTATGACGTTATATTTGTTCTTCTATTCTGAGAGGGCAGTGGGACATTTTGAGTGCAGAAAACTGTACTGAGCAAGCACGTAAATTATGCCGAGGAAAAATGGAACCTGGACATAAAAACTTGAGGTTGAGCAAACAAGAATCTATTTCCCGCACTACAACTATCTTTGCAGGTTTGCTCAGATCATTACGCAGGTACCACCTTTCATTCAGTTTCGCTCCAAGCACTCTCATAAACTCTTCCTCCATGTGCAGACTGTTACGTTTGTGTCACAATTCTCAGCCAAACTTGGAGGGAGGTAACTTCTCATTGGCTGCTGCACCTCCAATCAGATTGCATCATCCCAATGTACGAAAACTTCACTGTCAGTGGGAAACTAATACGCCCTTGTGGATCGTTAACTATGCGACAGCCAATGTCTAAAACTAAGTAGAAAATGTAACTGTGACATTAATCCCAGCAACACCATGGGCAGCATTTTAACGGAATATCTGTTGAAAATAATGTACAATAAAACACTCACCGAATATGCATTTTCTTGTGGCGTATTACTTTCCCACTGACAGTGAAGTTTACGCACATCAGGATGCTGCAATCTGATTGGAACTGCAGCAACCAATGAGAAGTTACCTCTCTCCAAGTTTGGTTAAGAATTGTGACACAAACATAACGGTGTGCACAGTTTGAGCGAGCAAGAGGCCAAGTTGAGTGAGTGTACACTGGCCGTCTGGACGCAGAGGAAGAGTTTGTGAGACAGCTTAGAGTGAAACTGAATGAAAGGTGGCACCTGCATAATGATCTGAGAGAACAAGCAAAGACACTTGTAGAGCACAGAATAGATTGTTTCCTCAACCTCAAGTTTTTTTTTGCTTAGGTTCCATTTTTTCTCAAAATGTAATTTGCGTGCTTGCTCAGAACAGTTTTCTGTGCTCAAACTGTCCCACTGCCCTCTCAGAATACAGAAACAAATATAACGCCATAGAAATGGACCCAATGCTTTTGAAACACCCCTCAAAGAAAACCCAGCGGAATATGATCATGGATCATTAGAGTACATACAAATAATAATGCATATAAACTGGTTGAGTAAATTCTTATGCACTTAGTGGATGGTGTAAAGGGAGGACCCAAGTGCAACACACTCAAATGCAGGTAAAATTCAATAACAGTCTTTAATGAATCTGAGTACATAGAGGTAGTAACAGACTGACGGACATCAGATGGACTGACAACAATGACCATAATGACAGTAAAAGTTCTTTGTGACGTTGGCTGGGTTTAGATGAGTTCAGGTGGATGGGTGCATAGCCCAGATTTGAAGCCATGGTTTCCATGTGGCATATTAAGAAGTTGCCACTTGGTCAGAAGAGCAGGATAGATGTGGCAATGACAATGGTAGTGGGTGCAGGATACAAAACAACCAAAGATGGCAGGGAATTTGAACTGGAATCAGGCTTTGGCTGAAACACAGACTGGAAACAAACTCTGACAGGAATCGAACTGGACTCGCTAAGGCAGATCTCATAATCCAAGGCAGAAAGTGGTTAATATCTGGTGAGGTTGGAACCGAGAAGTCAGGTCAGGAACCAATGCTGGAAAGTCTTGCATACTCCAAGGAACAATCTGGCACTGGTTGAATAAATCAGCACAGCATAAATACTGGCCAGCTGATTAGGCACAGCTGTGAGCAACAGGTGGACCTGATGTAGCAGCTGAGGTAAGGAAGGATTCCAGCAAAGCTAAGTGTGACACACCCTCCAATGCCCTACTGAGAGAAAGAGCTGGTTCAGTGATATGAACTTCACAAAAGGCATATATATTTTTGTGACTTCAGCCACAGTGATGGACAAATCTACAGACTTTGCTTCTTACCCAACATGTTCCTATATCTGAGGTCAGCAACAGTCCATGGCCAAAGCACTATTTCCTCTACCTGAATCTTCTGACAGCTTGCTAGAATCTCTTCTGGGATAACTGAAAGTCATGCTCCATGGTTTCACTGAACTCCTCAGACTCAAGTTTTTGCAACTACAAAAGCTGCACTTTGTTTGGCCGGCCAGTATCAGCCTCTCTAGTTCCCATAAGCTAACCAAGCTTGACAGGACTCCTTCATCTTGATGACTTCCTTTACAACAAGCATGGGTCGACAGGTTTGGGGATTGAAGCCATGAGGCACCAACAACCTTACACTTGCAGCCCTGCGCAGCTGTCTCAGCAGTGGAGGTGCAGAACACGACCCTTTCAGATTTAGTGTCCGCAGCGTCTCTCAGAATGTTCTGCTACAGGGGCTGCACTTGGCCTGGCCCCTATGCCAGGATTGATTTTCTTGAGAGATCCTCCCACCCGCACACATGCTGTATATATGTAAGTATTATTAAATCTTAAATCTCTATTTGCAAGGATCAGGCTCAGTATTATGTAAACCTTGTGATTTTATTCCTTTATATAAATGAGGTCCTTGTTCAAGCTCATTGCTTGTACATATTGTGTCTGTCAGTGTTCATCAGGTCTTCTATCATGCATGCATTACAACAGATAAATTTACATTTACATATGTTCTTCTACTCTTGAGTTTGCACTTATTTATATATGCTCACATGAAGACATCCACTTGTTTCTATTTCTACTGTGCGTGTGTGTGTCGCATGCAGCTCGTACATGTGTGAATAAATGCACAGATGGGATTCGGGTGGTTAGAGCAGGAAAAGCAGTGGGAGTAGCAGCCACGCTTTGCCTGTCTTTCCTCACACAGGCGGTGCAAAGGAAGTGTAACATGACATGAAGATAATTAAAAAAGCAGATCCATATATATTAAAAACAGCAAAACCCACGGTAGAGGGACTGGGCCAGGGATCATTAGGATTCTGTCCATAATGTAAACTTAAACTGGGCCTAAGCTAACCACCCTGAAGGCAGAACAAGCTTCTCAGAGAGCTGGTATTTCATTACTCAAGTCTGGAGGGACCGAGTGCCCCTCGCCCCCACTCTCTTTTTCTCCCCTCCTCAACACCACTCTCATCCTGCCCCACTCCTCAGGCCCATGTCTTGATCTGAACCTGCATCATGGAGTGCCAGAGAGTCCCTGTGGGAACATAGTCTGTAATGTGCAGCTCCACATTGGACAGCAAAATGACATTTTTGATTCAGCCCACACATGTGACTCAACAAGCACTTAGCACTTTAGTCTTGTAGATGGTACCTTTTGAACATGTAGTATGTTACTGTATGCCAGGAAAATATTTAAAAAATGATAAAGGAAATAATGTTATCGAGGTCAGCTGCTATGAATATCCGCACAGAGAACTCTTCTTTCAATTTCTAGCCCACGCTTCACAGACAGACAGTGATGTGAACTGGGAAAAAGTGTGAAAACTGACAGTATGTAAGTAAAGCATCAGGGGAACTACATGTTAACACTGAGATGTCAACACATCTGTGCATATTTTACACATGTGCAGCTGTGAATGAAACCACCATTGTGCTTGCATGGCTTAATCGATTATCAAACAAATAGGCTGTTTCCTACTGTATGCATCTTTCCGCTTCTATGTTCATTTCCTGAAGTGGACAGCTCTTGGCCACCCCAAGAGCACTGCAATCGGCTATGGTTACAGATGTAACAACAGCAGCATTTGATCTAATAGGAGCCCAGTTATTTGGAGGTGAATATATTTCTTGAGGGGATGATTAAATGAGAACATTGCAGAGGAGGTGATAGATGAAAAGAGAAAGATAGAAATGTGCTGGGAAGGAGTGGGAAGGCAGCAGATAGTGAAGGAGAGAAAGGCAGAAAGAAGTGAAAATTAGCAGGTGGGAGTAGGAGACCTGAAATAAAGAAAAAGAGAGTGAGGCGGTCTGAAAGTAATAGACAGATCATGAAGCAGGGGGAGGGAAGGAGGAGAAGAGTCTGATTGCTGGGCAGAGAAGGTACAAGAATATTAGCTGTCTCATTACACACAGCAAGAGAGCCGAATCTTTCCACACAGAACGGTGTAAAAATACTCCATTAGAGTACTCCGAGTCCCTAAATAAACCCAGAATGGAGCTCGCTCTTTGGCCCTAATTTTCCTCCTCATTCAACAAAACAGCACACCGCAGTGAACTTGTCTCAACGTGCATTTTGTTGCGAATATAATACATGTTTACATCACCCCTTTTTGAGACAGATGTCATGTTATCTTGTAGCTAAAAATGATACGCATTCTCCTCATAAATATGTGTTCATAAAATGTTTTGTGCATGTCGTCAACCAGATGCAAATAATAACATGTTGTCGTAAGTTTCTGCAAAACTGCAATATTTTTTGAATATACTTTTTATTTTGTACCAACCATGTTTTTCAGATTCATATTTTTCCTTTTTCTTACTTCTATACAAGTGTCATTTAAAATGTACCAAAAAAGTTCAAATTAAATGTTTGAAATAACTGTTAGAAGTGCGTCACATTGTGGTAATATTTAAAGCAAACTTTGATTTTTAATCTTTTACCCTAAAATGCTTATATAAACTAAGTCTATGAATTTATGGGGATGATGTCACAAATCATTTCGTGTCCAAACTCCTGTTAAACATCAATGGCTGCAGCCCAGGACCCGGTCACCTTTTTCACAGTGACATCCTACTTTGTTGACTTCCCAAAGTCGGTTAAAAGAAGTCTTAATTCTTAGAACTCTTTGTTTTATGTCCAGTTACTCAAGAATGCTTGGCACTGTTGGTATTCTTTTTGTTAAAGATAATTTGCAGTCACCTGTATCTGACCTTATTAATATAATTATCCTTTGGTGTGAATATCATATGCAGTGCAGTAAATAGAAAAAATTCTAAGCTCTCCCTTAATTGGTTCATAAATGATTTCAAACTGTTTTTTTCATTGCTGCAAAAAGCTCAGTCTCATAAATCAGCTCAAAAAATACTTGGTGAAATTAATCAACATTTGGTTTTTTGACCTTTTTAGTCTTGCTCCACTGGATTATTAGAATATACTTGTTTTACAGCTCCCTTTTTCTTATAGATATATATTTTTTTCATTTGTTGACTTGCCATAGATTTTTGTTACTTTATATGCTACTTTGAATTTGTCTCCTTTTATTATTTGAAAAGTAAAAGAAACCTTATAACTCAAATACAGTAATAAGAGGTGTCAATGAAAGAGGAGCTATGAAGATGAGGGGAGAGTGAGTAGCTAGTGTTAGCAATAAAGCTAACATTACTATACCCAGCATTTAATTAGTTATGTTAAATTAAGTGCCATATGGTTAGTTGACAATGTAACCAACAACACACATCATTTTGCTTTAAAGTTACATGTAGACAGTTAACCTTAGAAAAGCTAACTTTTAGCGCTAGTACAAGCTAGGTAAAGTTAGCTACTGACACTTGCTTACACTAAGCTGCATTTTTAATTGAAATCCAACTTGCCGCACCAACGTCAGCCATCCTCTCATCTTTTTTTTTTCATCTTGGGAGGAAACTGGTTATAAGCGATTGTTTAATTGACATCATTTCTGTTGTTGCAACATGGGACAAGGCACTGTACCATTTTACATCATTTTGAATATTCCGCGATCAATGTTTTAGACTATGATGACGTAGCGACTTGCCATCTCCGTAGGATTTGGGATGCAAGTTGGCGACTAAATCATGAATGTTGTGTATCTATCATCAACTTCAACCACATCCCGACTATTGATAAGCAAAGCTGCACATCCTTCAATAACCAGTTCCATTATGATTATACATATCAATGGCACGGTTTATGTTCTGGTGACTGGGTTGGGTATAAAGTGTGAATGCATGTATTATACTGTATCTGTGAAAGAGAGGGAAAGTGAGAGAAAGAGGAAAAACCCGCGGGTGACTTCATCAGTCAGAGAGACGGTGGGTTCCGTCAGTGTGACGGCCTCGTCAGCGGCCCATATTAAACACATTAAACACTGGGCCGAGCTCCTCATTAATCAGCCCAGAGGGATGACAACCAGCTCTGCTATCGGCCCCATACATCCACGCATGCCCATGGCTGTCTGGGCCCTAGGTAATATACCTCTTCCGCAGATAACGCCATGATAGATCGACTGGAGCCTTTCTGATTGGGGTCCGCTTGTGTAATACCACCTTGTCTGGCTTTATCAGAGGGGCCCATTGAGTAGTCGTGGCAGATCACCTTTTCAAGAGCTTAATGCTTCCCCTGATTTTTGACTGGAAGGGAGTGTCTCAATGTTCATGTAAGCTGATTTAGTGTAAGAGCTATAAGGCAAGACTGATATATAAAGGGTATCATCTAATCATAATTGTCAAGTCTAGGAGCCCTTGCGGAGAATGATGACACTAGGTATGCAACCTGCCACATTAATTTACCATTGTTCTGGGCCTCTTTACCTGCTGTTGGAGTGTGATTCATTAATTCACTTTTCCTACAGTTCATGCGGTGCGAGGTATTTTTAATTTTCTTTTAAGTTACACATTGTGGAACCCATTGTGTGCATATATAGACAGCATATGGTTATAACATCAGAAACTATTTGTTATTCTCATTGTTGGGAGGGTTACTTTTGAAATGAATTTCATTACGGGTTTCAGAATAAATGCCCAAAAAAAGTAATCTGTACTGTAATCCATTACACTATTCAGTCTGAGTATTGTAATCTGAATAGTTGGGTTATTTTCATATTTTTCTTGAATTTTAAAAACATATAAATGTTTTAAATCACATCATGTCAACCCCGTTATAAACAGAATTATTTTTGTGTGTTCTGTTTTAGAGCCTGATGAATGTATTAGGTCTAAGCCTCATAAACACATATGAACATGTGATGTACTAGTACAACCCAAAGCAAGTTATTGGGATTTTGTCTGGTTATAGAAAAAAAGACAAGAAAAAAGTCCCAATATTAAAATATTCTTATCTGTATTCTTCTTGTTGTACTCCATGGTAATATGTGGTTCTTCTTCCTTATCTCTTTTTAAAGGTGAAGTACTGCTTGTATTTACAAAGGTATGCGTTCTTCTGGCCCCGCCTCTGACTCCGCCTCCATTATCTTGACCTGGACTTGACAGACTGACTCATTCCCACAACTTGAATTCAACACTAATCAGAATATTTGCGTCGCATAATGTATCAAGGGAAATGTGGAAAAATGGATTTCAGAAATGATAGAAAATAACAGAAAATAATCCACTCAAAAATTTAATTATATATATAATAATATTGTGTTTTCCTTAGTATTTCCAACTAAGGTATACGTTCTTCTTGCCCTGGCTCTGATCTGTCAGCTCTGGCCCCGCCTCCATTATATTGACCTGGACTTGACAGACTGATTCTATTTGTGTTGCATATTGTATCAAGGGATTATGGGAAATGTGTGGAAAACTGGATTTGTATAGTGACAGAAAATAACAAAGTAATCCCCTGATTTTCAAAACGTAACTATTCTGATCACCTTGTATTAAAATTGTAACTGTAATGGAATACTTACTCCTATTTTGTATTCTAAATGCATAATCCAATTACATGTATTCTGTTACTCCCCAACACTGATTATTCTATTCAATAAAAGGAAACCAAAATGTCTGAGATTGTTAACTTTTTTCTGTGAACACTTTTTTGATTACCCCTACTACCATGCTTCACCAAAAGCAATCTTTTTTTTTTTTTTTTGCGTTTTGAATTTAATTGATTTCTAATTACACTACCTACCTGAAGGGTGGCTTTTAATCACGGTCAGTAATATGAGTCACATTTCTCCTTTCTACCACACACCAAGCTGATCAGCTGCAATTCCTGGCACCTCATCCATAACCGACTGTTCTTCATGTCCTTCTACCTCACAGCAAGAAAAAAAAAAAAAAAGCCCTCATTCTTTGGGAGAGCCTCTGATGCTGACAGCGAGCGATGCGCAAATCACACCAATAATAGCTGTAGTTGGTGGCTCAATTTGATTAATGTGGCTTCGTTAAGGGTACTTTGAGAGAGGAGAATGAGGCTGTGTGGTGCGGATGGAGTATATTGTACCGGTCTGGGGTAGATTGGGGTTTGTTCTGCACCACTAGGTGTCTCTCTTCAGATAGGCTAGAGTCCAGCCTTGACTCTGACGGAGGCTGAGAGAGGTCAGGCCCAGAGAAAAGAGGCCAGAGGAAGAAGAAAAGAGAGGTGAGGTCAACTCTGCTTTTCTTTGTGAGTATTTTTTTTTTAACACAGATGTGACTGCTGCTTCAACAACTATAGCTGCTAAAATGCATTTGTTGTTGTTCAGAACAATCCTTGATGCACATTATGCTCATGATTTGCTTCAACTCATTGTAATGTATAATGCAGAATGCAGAGCCGTTGCCTATTAATTCAGCAGATAAAATATTCAGCTCTTGAAACCAGTGAATAAAATGTTTGTTTTTCATGTACTCGTTTAACCAAAAAGTAATTTGTATTCGTTATTTATCTTCCTTTTTTCACCTCTGGAGGCCTTTCGTTCTGCCAAATGCACATTCTGTTTCTCTTATGCTCTCTTACTGTTTTTTTTAATTTATTTTTTATTTTGTATGCCTTTTATTGAGATATGGTGCCCTGCATTTCCATTCCTTTTGTCCTTCCCCCTCTTCAAGAGGAACTCACACATTTCCTCCATCCTCTTTATTGTCTGCTCTTGTATTCTCTTGTATCAACTGCAATCCGGTACTACAGAGGTTATATCGTTTTGTATCAGAAGGTCAGAAGTACAGCAGTATGTTCGCCCACGGGCGGCTTATCTCACCATAGAACTGAATTCCAGAAAATCCCACTGGAACCACATAACATATTCCAGCTCTGTGAAATACTTGTAAAAATGAATAAGGGCTTACAAATTCAGCATGAATATCCATAGGCTTTGTGTCACCTTTCTTCATATTTGGCGTACATATCTGTGCAAAAAATACAGACAAACACTGTTTTATCCCCTGGAGCATGTGTTTCTGTGTAACAGTGTGCGAACCCCTCTACCACAATGATTCAGAGCGTGTGAGGATGCAGCCGGGCAGCAGGCATCATGGTGCCACAGCTGGCCTGTGTTGCTGTGCTGTGGAACAGACATGGAGTCAGTGTAATTACTTCCATTATCACCGCCACGCAACACAGAGCGACAGAGACGGGAAAGATGAGAATTGAGGGGATTCACAATGGAACATGTGAAATCTACCTTCAACTCATGCACACGGGAACACAAAGAGAAAAGGAGGGACTCATAGACAGAGGTATGACTGGTGAGGGGTTTAGCTGACTAAAACTATCCAGGGTTTACTGTGTGCATGATCCGTGTGTTTGTGTGTGTTGCGAAGAGACGGGAGCTATGCAATCACTTTCTCTCTCTAGCTTATAATCAGCAGGCATGTCAGTAAACACTGTTAATGGGGGTGGACACTCTCTCCCTTCTCACCCAAGACCCCTGCAGTAGCTAATTGGGATAAACGCAACTCCATGCTTCATTTACCCTCACCCTTTTTATTCCTGTCTGTTTTTGTTTTTTTTCCCTCCCTCCTGTTTTCTTCCTTCTCCATTGCCTCTGCTCATCTTTCCCCTCCTCTCCGTCTTCTTGCTTGTTCTCCTCCGTGCTTGTTAATGGCTTCCCGGCTCATTGATACCCCAGATGTTTTTATAATCAAAACATGAGAAACGGCAGAGTGGACACAGTGTTGTCTTTTCCACCACGGGTGATTGAAATGAGCTGTTTGCTTTGTTTATATTGGGCGCTAGACACAGTATGCATCGTGTAATGAATCAAAAATGAGAACCTGTTAACAACTGTTAATACGAGTCACAGTCCCATTTTCTTTTATTAGTTTAAGCTACCTTGCGACAAACAATCCCCATGCCGAAAGTTCCTGCATAGATGCCTCAGAGTAAAGAAATAACTTGTTGATTTGATATCGTTCATTATGATTTATTAGCTTGTTGCTACCTTCGCCCATGCTCTGCGTATATATGATGGTTTAATGTATTCATGGGTCTTGCTGCACTATCATTGCTTTTGTGATGTAATCTCTTTTCCCCTGGCTTGGGCCCCACCTGTGGGAGAAGGAGAGAGAGCTGTAAGTGCTTGTGTGATGTAAAATGCCTAATTTGGGGGGTGATTGATGGTTTAATATTGCAGCCTGCAACCTTGCTGCCCCCACCTACCCAATGAAGCTGCAGGCAGCCACGAACCGCACCACTGTGTGTGTGTGTATAATGTCACTTTCATTCTCACATTCAAACCCAGCTGGTGGAATTAAACCAATTCTGAGTTTGTTTGTTTTGGTGTGTGCGTGTGTGGATGTGTTTGTGTGTTTGTGCGCACTGTGGGTGTACTGGAGCCTTTCTTCCATAGCGGCACTGCTAAAATCACTTAGATATATTGACTGTGGTCTAGAGTCAGTGGTCAGTTATTGCAGCCATTCCTATTTTCCTCATTTTAACCAATCTTCTCTAATCTCTCCTGTCTCCTGTGTTTCCAAGAGATTTGCTGCAAGATCTCATATAACTCATTATCGTTTTCTCATAAATATCCCCAACCTGCCTTTGTTTTTTTTTTTTTTACTCTTCCTCTCCTGTCGCCCACTTTGTTTTCTCTCAGTGTTTTGGGCATCATGTTATGTCAAGATGCTGCCAATTTTCTTAAAGTGTGATCTCATATACTTGATTTGTGTTAAGCCGTTCCAATAATTTTGCAGATGTGACTCTTCATCAGAACCCAGAGAAACACATTATTTAATCCCATTTCCTGATTTGCTTGACCATTTATTTAAGAGACAAAACAATAACAACAGCCCCTATAGACTGTCTACCATGGACCTTGAACGATGACGCTTTATTCACTATCACTGTCGCCACTTTACTTCACTAGCTGGGTTTCCATTACAGTTTTCTGCTAAATAAAACCGATATTTCTACAATTTTAATAAAGTACTTGTAGTTGTTTCCATTGAAGAGTGTTTTCTTTCTGATCCGTGATTCTAGTAAAGAACCATCTACCCATTTCGCGATATGTCGTAGTTCTTGCAGAGTGAGAGGGGAGTGTGGTCCATGCGTACCTTCATTTTTTAAATTTGTTTCAAGCAAAAGAGAACCAAAACATGTCATGAATACAAGGAACCAATAGTAGAGCACATATATTAATAAATAATAAGAAAGAGAAAAAAAGAAAACGATGATGATAATACAACAGTTGTCATGTACACTCTGCAGGTGCACCTGATTGTCCCAAGGCAAAGTCCTTATTTATGTCACCAGCCATGCAGAATGGATTTCTAGGAGAAAATTGTACACAATTCACCAACAAGTTGTGGATCCAGAATTTCGGAATGACCCAGCCAACACTTAATGAACTGTTCTGTTACTGAAACTCTCATGGCACCAGACTTGTCATGCCTGTGATTTGTGAAAATTTGCGAAATGTGTTTCCATTACATCTTTGCAAAATATATCTATATCGACACCTCTCAAAATCAACCTCATGAGAGTGTAAAAACTTTTTTATGATTTTTGACAGTTTTGGCAACATTTCAGTGTTTCCATTACCAGTTTTCTATTGCATAATTTACATTTTACGCAATTTTGAGGATAATGGAATCCCAGCTACTGTTGTTGTTGCTATATTTATATTTATGTGTGTTGTGTCTATGTTGCAATTATACACTGAGCAAAGAAAAACCAAAGCTAGTTCCTTGTGTGTGTTCACATACTTGGTAAATAAAGCTGATTCTGATTTTGATATGCACCACCAGTTTAACTGCTACTGTTGCTGAACACTGTAAAAATTTGTACATATTAAGAATTTATATTTTATTTGAGTATTTTTTTTAATTGTTTTTTGTCACATATTTTGCATATTTTTGTAAAAAAAAAACAAAAAAAAAAACTACTTACCATTTATATATTCTATGTTAGATTGTATTCTTATTACTTATGCTACAGAGACTTGGGTAACTACATTTAATTCAATCATGTACCATTGATTAAATGATGATAAAACTGGGTCTGATAGAAGATTCCAGCATTTTAGTTAATCAACTGAGTAGGGTGGCTGTGGCTGAGTTAGTAGAGCTGGTCGTCCAGTGACTGAAGTGTTGGAGGTTTGAATCCTGCCTCTGACTGTCCACATGTGACGCTGAATCTCAGTAGAGCCTGGTAGCACCCTGTATGGTGGCAGCCACCCTCCACCGCCCCCAGGTGTATGAGTGTGTGTGTGTGTGTGAATGAGTAAATGTGAGGCTTTGTAAAGCACTTTGGGCACCATGATGTGGAAAAGTGCCATATAAGTACTGACCATTTACCATAATATAAAGAAATTAAAAGTTTGATACCTGGAACACAGTCAAAAAAAGTTGTGACAGAGAAAATATAAGCCTGAAAAAGATCAAATATACAGGTAACACATTTTATGACACTGTTCTGGGCTGCATAAAGAACATCCACCAGGTATAGTTTTTACAAGGCTGGATTGTGGCTCACGGCTTTGTGTTAGTCTCCATGACAGACTTGTCAACATTCACAGTGTGTAATATTGAGAGTTGAGGAGGAGAGTTGGAGTTAATCTCAAGTGCGTAAAGGCCAAGAGTGAATTTGCATGACCTCCAAGCCCTCGGGCAACATTTCTTTAGAAACTGTCATGCTACTGTGATGAATATAAACACCAGGACAGGACGACTCAACGCTTATAACACAGTCTGCTGCTGCATCTGGATATGCAACCTGGGGCCCTGTGTATATATACAAAAATGGACTGAAAGACAGTGGAAATATATGCTGTAAAATTCATATTTGAGCTTGTTATTTATGGAAAAATTTGAGGTTATTCAGACTTTCCTCTGCCAAAGGTGCAAGAGCAGGATCTGTGATGACTGGGGCTGCGTCGTGTGTGGGAGTGCATGGCTGACTTACTTATATGTCAAGATACCATCAATATGAGGGTATTTACTGCAGTGTTAGAGGAACATATGCTACAGTTAATATATTATTCCAGAATGTCTGAAGTTATTTTAGCAGGACAATACCAGGCCACATTCTGCATGAGATGTAAGTAGCCCCTTTTACACAGCACTTCTGCTACGGGAATGTTTTGCCTTTCTTATGGAATGTCTGTAAACGCAATGGTGGGATCCCATGGTTGGCCCCACCTTTATCATAACTCTGTGACACCTTTGGAGGTAGTAACAGAGCTGTGATAAAGTTTGGATCATGATTCTGGAGCACTATGGAAAAGGAACAGCTCTCATTCCGCAACCAAGGTATTATGTTGTGTGTGTTTGTGCAACCCCCGCGCCGGGGGGATTTAAAAATGAGCGTGGGCTGTGTACGGTAAACAAACATATCAACACGACCAGAAAGATGTTGAACTGGGCAGACGCTGAGAACTGGGAGGACGTGATCTGCGAGGCTGTTGTCGCTTTGGACGGAGGACTTGGTGAAAGATGTGTCAAGGGACAATCTGAGTCTCTGGACGATTTGAGTCATGCATGTGTAGCATCATTTATCTGTCAGCCATCTTTTACAACTCACCACGGTACCCTCACTAGGAAAAACAACTCACTACGGTGTTGCACTTACCCTCCACCACTCACTTTCCCCCAGATTTAAATTTCTGTAGTTCTCAGGCTAATGTTAGCGGTATGGTGCTATTGGTTACAGACCAAGCCTCAGGCCACTGGTTAGCTCTTAAGCTGTGCAGCTAACATCAGCAGTGCATGCTAGCAGCTGTAAACAGTGCCTCAGAGTGCTCGTCCCCATGCTTGTAACTGGCGTGTCAATGTGACCCGTCCACTTGGCTGGCCAAGGGATTACTGTCTGCATGTCTCAGCTGTGAAAGAAACTGAAAGCGGGCATATAAACTGACTCTCGAAATCAGTCCTGATCACTAGAAAGATACTCTTTAAAGATAAGATCAAGTGTACTTTCACAATTTGACTCATACAGCAGTGATTTGTCCTAGTGAGGTGTCATAAGTTGTAAAAAATGGCCGATGGAGATAAATTCTTCTACACATGTGCGATTCACATTGTCTGGGAACTCACATCCTCCCTTGACAGACGGGCCAACTCTGGAGAGGTTAGCTAAGAAGCTATGTTTGGGGTATTTCCAACGTACAAGTTATACATTGCAGTATATGCAGGGCTGCGTCACCGCTCCTTTGATTCCAGAATGTAGGTCCGCTGTGTAAAAGTCCAGCCTGTCTCACCTCTGTTACTTTTTTGGCTTACCTCTGGAAATCAGTCAGTGGTGGGGAAAAAAAAAGGTGTGATCACGGTTTCACCTTTTTTCTGGGATCTATGGGTAAAAGTAGCTAGTGCGGCTTCATAGTCACAAAGTGCGTGTCTGGACTGTCTTGTCTGCAGTCGACATCTGCCTCGTATTGAAAATGCATGGACATCATGATGAGGAGAATCAGACAATGGCCAACACAGACTGTTGAGCAGCTGAAGTCTTGTAAACAACAAGAATGGGCAAAAATTATACTTGCAAAAGTGCAAAAATGAATGTCCTCATTTCCCAAAAGATTAAAGAGTGTGGTAGAAAGTAAGGGCAATCTTCAAGCAAACTAAGTAACAACTAACAGATCTTAGTTTGTACTGTATTTTACAAAATCGGTCAACTTGTCTAAGTATGGGGTTTGTATGTACTGATGTTCACATACTAGTAACACAGTGACACATTTGTAATGAGACACTTATTAATGCTTCACTTGACATTCCCATCTCTCAGTGACTCTAATTATTATAATTACCAGGTATTGACAGCCATAATGGAAGTTGTTGTACATGAATTATTATCTTAATGTTTTTGTTGATTACTAATATTGTAGTGATGAAAGCATAGTCAATCTCTCTTAATAACACTTAACTCACAAAGACCCAAACATTCACCATCGACCTAAACCAACTGTTTAATACCTGTTGATCCAATAATCCTATCAATACATATAAATAATTGGTATAAAGTACAGTTTGTTACCTTTTTATGGGTGTCAGATATGACCCATGTGGACATTGACAGGTACTGTGGAAACACAGTCATCTTCTACAACATAGATTCACCAGGAAAATCCATGGTGCTGGATCAATTACAGTGGGTGGAAATGCTATGTTCAGTTAATGATAAATCTTACTGGAAAAGTCAGTTTTTCTTCAATTTTCTCTGTTTTGACATAATAACCTTATAATTTATTCTGTCCGTCCGTCGTCCTCCACTTATTTGGATCAGGGCCTGAGTTGCGGAGGCAGCAGCCTCAGCAAAGAAGCCCAGACAGCCCTTTCCCCAGCCACCAGGGAAACTGGTGGCTGGTTTCCCCAGCTCTTCCAGGGGAATCCGAGGCGTTCCCAGGCCAGCCGAGAGATATGATCCCTCCAGCATGTCCTGGGTCATCTCTGGTCCATCCGGGAGATCTCCTCTTGGATGGACATGCCTGAAACACCTCCCTGGGGAGGTGTCCAGGAGGCATCCTCACCAGATGTCTGAACCACCTCAGCTGGCTCCTTTCAATGTGGAGTCCCTCCTGGATGTCCAGGCTCCTCAACCTATCTCTAAGGCTGAGCCCGGCCACCCTGCAGCCACTTATACACGTGACCTCATCATTTCGGTCATGACCCAGAGCTCATGACTATAGGTGAGGGATGGAATGTAGATCAATCGGTAAATCAAGGTTCGTCTTATGGCTTTGCTCCCTCTTTACCACAACAGACCAGTTTAGCGTCTGCACCACTGGGGAAGCTGCCTCAATCCGCCTGTTGATCTCCCGATCCATCCTACTCTCACTCGTGAATGAGATCCCAAGATACTTGAACTCCTCCACTTGAGGTAGGACCTCCTTCCCGACCCAGAGTGGGCACTCTACCCTTTTCCCACTGAGAACCATGGCCTCAGACTTAGAGGTGCTGATCTTCATCCCAGCCGCTTCACACTCAGCTGTGAACCACCCCTAACAGAGCTGGGGGTTGCTGTTTGATGAAGCTAAGAGGACCACATCATCCACAAAACAGCAGAGACGAGATCCTCCCACCACAAAACTCGATCCCCTCTTCCACCCGGCTGCACCTCGAAATTCTGTCCATAAAAGTTATGAACAGAACTGGTGACAAAGGGCAGCCCTGGTGGAGTCCAATCCTCACTGGGAACAGGTCCAACTTATTACCCGTTACGTGGACCAGGCTCGCCCTCCTTCGGTACAGCGACTGAATGGTCACTAGTAAGGGGCCATTCAGTCCGTACTCCTGGAGCACCCCCCACAGGCTGCACCTGGGAACACAGTCATAAGCCTTCTCGAGATCCACAAAACACATGTGAACTGGATTGGCAAACTCCCATACCCCCTCCAGCACCCTATCAAGGGTATAGAGCTGGTCCACGGTTCCACGTCCAGGATGAAAACCACACTGCTCCTCCTCCTCGATCCGAGGTTCAACCACCAACCGTACCTTCTTCTCCAGTACCCTGGTTCAGACCTTACTGGAGAGGCTGAGGAGTGTGATCCCCCTATAGTTGGAACACGCCCTAGGTCCCCCTTCTTAAAGATGGGGACCACCATCCCAGTCTGCCACTCCAAAGGCACTGCCCCCAATGACCATGCAGCATTGCAGAGGCGTGTCAGCCAAGACAGCCGTACAACATCCAGAGCCTTGAGATACCTGGGACAGATCTCATCAACCCCTACCATCCGCCACCGTGGAGTAGCTTCACAACGTCAGCGACTTCTGCCTCAGAGATTGGTCCCTCCACCCCCTGGTTACATGGCTCTGTTTTCTCCCTGGATTCGTGTTGTGGGATTGAGGAGCTCCTCAAAGTATTCCTTCAACTGCCTGACTATATCCTCAGTTAAGGTCAACAGCTCCCCGCCCCCACTATACACAGTGTGGCAGAGTTGCTGCCCCCACCCCCAAAGGCACCGGATGGTTTGCCAGAATCTCTTTGAAGCCAATCAGTAGTCTTCCTCCATGGCCTCACTAAACTTCTCCCATGCTTGAGTTTTTGCCTTGGTGACCACCACAGTCACTGAACACTGCTTGGGTTCAGATCAGGCAGGCCGTTCTTCTCCACCATGCCTCTCCAGGTCACACTGTCATTGCCCACGTGTGCATTGAAGTCCCCTAGTATGACAATGGAGTCCCCTGTTGGGGCACTCTCCAGCACTCATCCCAAGGACTCCAAAAAGGGTGGGTACTTTGAATTGCTGTTTGGTGCATACGCACTAACAACAGTCAGGACCCATTCCCCGACCCGAAGGCACAGGAAACAACCCTTTCGTCCACTGGCGTAAACTCCAACATGCAGGCAGAGAACCTGGGGGCTATTAAAAAGCCCACTCCTGCCCCCCATCTCCTACCCGGGGCAACTCCAGCAAAGAAGAAAGTCCAACCCCTCTCCAGGACTTGGGTTTCAGAGCCAACGCTATATGTCAAGGTGAGGCCAACTATATATCTAGCTGGTAACGCTCAACCTCCTCCACAAGCTCCCACTCCTTTCTTGCCAGAGAGGTGACGTTCCATGTTCCAATAGCCAGTTTCTGTAGCAGAGGATCGGACTGCCAAGGCCCTCCTTGGTCTGCTACCTGATTTGCATGGCACCGGACCCCTCTGCTTCCCCATGCGAGTGGTGAGCCCACAGGGCGACGAGCCCATGTCACTGGTTTGGGCTGGGCCTGGCCGGGTCCCATGAGCAAAGGCCTCACCACCAGGCGCTTGCCCATGGGTCCCAACCCCATGCCTGGCTCCAGGGTAGGACCCCGATAGCCCTTCGCACTGAGTACACGGACTCTTATTCTCACTCTGCATAAGGGTCTTCTGAACCGTTCTTCATCTGACCCTTCTTCTAGGACCAATCTGCCACAGGAGACCCTACCAGGGGCAAATGCCCCTGACAACATAGCTCCTAGCGTCATGAAGGCTCTCAGACTCCTCCACCTTGGTAAGGTGATGGTTCAAGGAGGAGAATTTATTCTGAGTTTTTATGAACATAGTTAATAAATGTAGGAAAATACATGATGTACAGTGAAAAGTGAAAAATACAGAGGATAATATTAAAATAATTGGTGATAAATCACTTAAGAAATGTTAAGTGGAGAGAAAAATTCATTTGGGAACTGACATAAAATTACCACTGGGTCTTTATGGGTTAATAAACCGTCTATTGTTTGCAACCAAGTTTCAATTGTGTCAAAATAATTCTAAATTCTCAACTTGATTAAATATTTAATGTTACCCATTCTAAAGTGAGGTCTTACTCATAAGTACTTAACTAATAGTCTGACATTTATTAACCCCCACAGGTGTGGGTACATAAAGCTGCCTAAGTAGTATATAAAGAACTATTAAGGAATAATGACTATTATTGGAAATACCACTATATTTGGCTTATATTTAGCAAAGATATTAAGGTGTTGTACTTTTGTTAATTGTTATCAATAAGAAGTAATTAGGAGGAAAATTGTTTTCAAGATTAACAACTGGATAGCAGTTTCTTTTCTGAATTAGAAAAACCCATGCTACAAAT
Organism: Fowleria isostigma; assembly: GCA_029814645.1. Taxonomy (NCBI): domain Eukaryota; kingdom Metazoa; phylum Chordata; class Actinopteri; order Kurtiformes; family Apogonidae; genus Fowleria; species Fowleria isostigma. The sequence continues at coordinate 35,094,601 of JAPTGZ010000027.1, read as the reverse complement.
TCATGACAAACACTGCTTTGAATTTTGCAATGCCTCTTTTGATATTGGGGTGCTGAGGGGTCATTGCTGTAATTAAAGATTCTTGAAGAATATTAGAAATGCCGCTTTTGCAACAAATCTCTATTTATTAACTGTAAGCAATGTGGTCCAACAGTTTCTTCAAAAAAAGAATGACCCAGTCAATTCGACAGTAGAACATTAACCCATAAAGGCCCAAACAGCCACTGGTGACCAATATCATCCACTGATCTAAAGTGTTCATTACCTGCTGATTCACTAATCCTATCAATACATGTAAATTGATGTTAAATACAGTTTGTCATGTTTTCATAGTCATCAGATGTGACCCATTTGGATATTCAGAGGCTTTGTGGTGAACGTGGAAACACCGTCATCTACAACATTGATTTACCAGTAAAACCCATTAAGTTGGATCAATGCCAGTGGATGGACACACTTAATATTTGTTCAGTTGTTGATATATTTGCTGAAAAAGTCACTTTTCTTCATTTTTTTCTGTTTTTGATAGAGTAACCTTCAACTTTATTCTGAACTTTTATGAACATCTACATTGTTTCTCAACAGGGGCATTACCACCCCACCAGGGGATGTTGGAATGACACTGGGGGGTGTTTGGATGGAGAAAGCTGAGAGGGGGCCACTAAGGCACAAATGGGATGTTAATCAGTAGCCACTTTTACACAGAGTTCTCAGAAGAAAGGCAAGATGGTGAACCCACCTTTTTTTTTTCACTGACGGATTTACACAGCCAAGCCAAAGGTGTAACAAGGCAAGACAGGCTGGCCTTTTACACAGTGGACTTGCATTCCGGAATCAAAGCGACGATGACCAGCACTAATTTTAAAATCCCCTTTGCGTGGGAAAGACAATGGGCATATGGGGGTTAGCTTTGGGCTTCCCTGCCTGATGTCGCCGCTTTGTCTGCCTAGCTTTGTGCCTGTCTCTCCTGCACCAGGGGTAGGTGTCATCAGAATGTCATGCCTTGGTTGTGGACTGAGAAGTGTTCCTTTTACACAGTGTTCCGCAATCATGATCCCACCTTTTTTTTTCCTCCTTCTTTGATAAACCAGAGCGCTGCACAAGTAGCGATCCGGCAGTTCTTCCATCCTGTATCCCCCTTGTATGTGTTATTGTCTTCATGTTATTCTCAGACAGTTGTAACTGGCAAGACGAATCTACCTACAGGTACCAATAAAGTCACCTTGAACCTTTATTGTGCCTCTGTGACTACCTCCTGACGCATAACAAAGCCGTTAATAACGGCAAGACCAAATGATCTCACCATTGAGTTTACACAGACGTCATTATGGAAAAAAGGCAAAATATTCCTGTGACAGAAGTGCTGTGTAAAAGGGGCTAGTGTTATTCCTCACAATGCCACTTTCCTACAACCAGCATGTTATCTCAGTGGCGAATATTGAGTGCATCAAGGTCTATCAGATTACTTACTTACTTACTGTGCCGGCCCCCCACCCCCTGTTCGACAATTTGTTTTGAAATAGATGTCGGGGGTGACAAGGAGGATATGATGAGGTGAGGGGGACCTTATATACAGAGTGATATAATGTCCACCCCGCCCCCCGGTCGCAAGAAGAATCATGATGACATAAGGGGGCGTTTGTTCAAAAGGTTCAAGGTTGAGAACCACTGATCTACATAATCAAAAACAAAAAAGGAAGCAAAATACAGGGTAATATAGTGATTATTAGGTGCTGTGCGTGATTTTTCGAGTATTCTTCCTTCTTTTAGACTTTGTTTATTTAGTCCATTTTTGCCTAATAATTTTGTTGTTACTTTTCCAACTTAGTGGCATTTTTCTCTGTTGACTATATTGTCCTTTTTGTAATTTTTCTCATGTTTTCATTAGTTTGGACTTAATTAGTTTGTCACCACTGGTCCTATATAAGTGGTCCTATATAAGGGAGGGTCTGTGGGTGCGTCTCTTGGGTCTCTTGGCTCTTTTCCACTTGCTCTAGTCGAGTCCAGGTGAAGGATGCCTGGCTACAGCATAGCTTTTTTAGTTTTCTGGTAGCCGTTTGTTAGCTTTCTATTAGCCTTTCTATTAGCTTCTCTTTTTGTTTGGCCAAGTGGATCCGGATGTCCTGGTTTTGTTTATTCTTTTCATTAGGACTTACAGGGTTGGCCTGTTCAGTGCACTGTCCCTATGTTTATTTAGCCGGTCCACTCTGGTCTTTCTTTTTGTTACTTTGGACATGGGGTTTAAAAGAGTTGTTTTTTGGTTATTCTGAAACAACCGAGATGATTCAAAGTGAAGAACAATGAAACTATAATAAATCTAAATAAACATGTTGAATTATACCCTTTGACTTCTGTGTCCTTTTTAATATGTTTTGTCCTCAGGTTATAATAGCAATAAATTAGTCATAATTCACTTATTAAAAAAGGGTGAAGGAGAACAAACTGCTGCAAAAGTAGCACTGGGTATTTATGGGTTAAGAAATTGAATTCTATTGAGGTCCGTCTCAGTTTGGATATTGGATTCACTTTTGAAACACAAAATTTGGTACTAGTTCATCCCTGAGGGTCACTACAAAACATCTGCTGCTATATGTTTTGTGTGGGCTTTTTAGGCATTTAGGAATAGCAAGCAGCTCAGGACTGGTCCTGAACACAAGTGCACAAAAGTGTTGAAATGTTTATAAAAATGTAAAACTACAGGAGCTGTAGCCATTTGTCAGGAAAGTGATGTAGACGTACCGTGGGCCGGAAAGTTGTTTCCAATACCACATGTGCAGGATGTCTGTGAAAGAGAAGATCATTAAGTTTCTGGGTTTCATCTTTTGTATGACCCTTGCACCAAAAACACACTGAACTACTGCTGACCACCAAATCACGCACTTCCCAGGGAAAGTGGTGGGCTGGTTATTCACTCGACGCTTCCTAACAAGCAAAGTTTGCCGAAGCTTGTGAGTGTCGACACGCCTACAACGACAAGCAAAAGGTGGCAGAGGTGTTGTTACGCAACCGGATCTTCATGATAATGCAAAACAGCAAGATTAGAACTGGGCAGATCTTACAACAACAGCTGATGTCTTTTGTTTGTCGAGCTTCTCTGTTTCCTCGCAGGCTTGTCAGGTTCAGTTTCTGTTGGCTGATGTCCCTCCTGCATCCCATCAATCTCAACTTCATTTATTGTTCTTTATTTCGAGCTTGTGCACTTCATGTACATTAATTATTATATACATTTCATAGATATATTGAAAGAATTTGTTGTAAAGACTATAGGCATAGAGAATTTTACACAAACATATGCATAAAGAAATAGGCATAGAGAAATATACATGGAGACATTGGTTGTAAACATTGTGTAGACAAAATGCATAATACATGACTATTTACGACAATTCACTATTATACAATCCTAGCAGCCCGAAAGGGGAGTGAGAAGTAAAACTTATTTACTCCCACCCCCAGTTTTACTACCTAAACCTGTATGTTTGCAATTTTATCAGAAAAATTAGCTGTAAACATGTATTAGTGCACAAAAACTAACTTCAACACACTCTACAGAACAAAAATGTACCCATTAAAGAGGAAACAAAACTAATTCAACACAACAGACTATAAGCACTGAGATGAGTAACCTTACATAAAATAAATAAATAAATGAATGAAAAAGATTGTAAATATATGTAAGAATTTGGGTCAAGAAATAAAACTAGACTTTCCTACATTCCCTGAAGGAAATGTAACCTACATGCTTGCCTCTTGCTGGGTTGGTGGACTTGTGGCTAGGTGTAAAAGCAAGAAATAGTACCAAAGACAGACTGGTTATAAAGTCTGGGTCTAAATAACATTGGAGTGAATGAGAAAAAAAATTTCACTCTGTGCGCGTAGAGGTCTGTACATCAAAATCAAAATGTTTTCAAATTAAAATTTAAATAGTTTTTAACAGAAAAGAGTTTTTGCAACATTTTGATGCATAAATTATGGCCAAAATCCCAAAAATGTGAGTGTTATGAAGAGTTCTTTGTAGATTTTCTAACATAAGACCCAACCCTCTTCACTCTAAGTAGGGGGTTCAGGTCAAAATTTGTCTTTTGTCCTAGGATGCTGATTCTTATGTCATATGATAGAGCCAGGTCTGAAG
>JAPTGZ010000027.1:35068727-35080382 GCA_029814645.1 Fowleria isostigma | reverse complement strand
TTAATAAATTTTTTTAATCTTCAAAAAAATACAAACATTTAAAAAAAAATAATACTAGTAATAAATTTTCACTGTTTTTCCTGAAGTTTGCCAAAGTAGTGATGATTGTAGCCACCAAAAAAAGAAAATGTTCCATGGGTAGAACTAGTAACATATATATGAGTTGTTCCTATTCGGTGTCCAAGGTGGAAAGAGTTAAAGAATTATCACAGATCCATCCAATATTCTCCACCAGGAATATGAGTTTTTACCCTCAGGGCGGCGCTATAGAGCCAGCAGGTGTAAAACCAACCGTTTTAAGTTCTCTTTTATCTTAACATCCATAGGACTGTTAAATAAGAACCCTGCTATGCTTAATGGACCCTGAGTCCCCACTTTTATTCAGCCCGCCTAAGGTCTAACTTTTAAACTACCCATGTTCTTACCACTAATGTGTTTTTATGCTTTTAATTTCCCATGTGTTTGCATGCAATCCAAGACTCGGGGGACTATTGTTCGTCAGTCTGACTTACGACTTTAACAAAAAACTTTGGCAAAAAATGTGGCCCAAAGCGTTGGAAATAGACCAAAACATATGATTGCAAAAATGTGTAGCGTAGTCTCGAAACATGTGCTATTATTTCAGTTAACACAACTGATGCACGGATTTTGTTGAGAAAAATTGGCCAAATTTGTCCATTTTCAAGTGGCTACTATTCCTACATGACTGATCCTAAAATTATTCTGAAATACAACAAATGTTTGGCTTGGCTCAAAGATTATCTATGTCGTCATGTCGTAACAATGTCAAACGCCTTATGGAACACCAAACCAAACCCCATTCACATGCAGTGGGAACAGAATGGTAGCAGCTGACTGGCTGAAATCATTGTCACTCTAACTTGGAGTGGAGAGGATTGGGTTTTATGTTAGAAAATTTACAAACAACTCTTCATAACTCCAGATTCAGAACCAGATCCAGATACTTAGCCACAAGTTCCAGCACATGGGTTACATTCCTTCAGGAAATGTAGGAAAGTCTAGTTATTTACTTAGTTTTCACCTTTGAGAATGGAATTATTCCCTTTTTTTTTTTTTTTTAAATTAATGTGTTACATCAATGAATTGTCTTGATTTTACTCATTTTTATCTTGGAGGGAAAGGTGCAGTATGTAGATTAGATGTAATGCATAATTGTGGTAATGTTGACCCTATAATTTCTGTGCCTGACTGTGTTTGTGATTGTTCTTGAATGAGAACACATCAAAGTGTAGCACTGTTGTCCAAAACAAATTTCCCACATGGGACAGTAAAGTTTATCGTGATCCTGATTGGCCGGTCCAACTGTCACTCAGGAATCCTGCTCTCTTATTGGCTGCTTTGTAGGTAGTGATTTTTTTTTCCTCAGAAAACCACTATTGTTCCTGAAGCATATAATATTTAAGTGTAGACTCTAGAGATGAGGAGGTGTGTGGGTTGGTGTTTGCGTAGAAGCTGCAGTGAGGGCGGATGCTGAAGCAGGAAAAGTGGTACAGGAGTGTCTATTGAATAAAGTGAGATGAGCTCCCCCACCCCCCCCTTCCCCTTGCCTTTACCTCTTTGACAGCCACACTAGCCCTGTTTGATATCTCTCCGCTGTGTTCCACAGCTCTGCAGATTCCCTTGTCTCATTTGCATTCCCTTAAAGCACACTTCCATTAAAGTCTCTCCCTGTTTTTGTGTCTCTTCCCTCTTTCCTTCTGTTTCTTCAAATAGGTCTTTTTTCCCTGGGTTGCTGTTTTGGAGGGAGCCTTATTCCCTGTTGACTTCACAGCCTATCCTCGCTCTCCCTGAGTCAGTAATCATACACATTGGCCCTAATACACAGGCCATTACAAGAGCTCTGATGTTCCATCTGCACACTACCGGCACAATGGTGTCATTATATAAACAGCCCTGCTGCTGCAGCCAGCCAGATACTACCACACCACAGCCCCGGCCTTAACTGACCTACCCCAGTAAATGGAGAAGTGTTGGGATGATCTGACCTGAATGTGCTTGTTTAGTCACTGCTAGCTTAACAACATTATCCATCCTGAATAAATGCCCCAGTGTTAACATTACAGTAGGCTATCAGTTCTCACTAACACTGCGGCTGTGTGGGCCGCTGAGCATCAATGCAAATGTAATAAAATCAGGTTGTTGTGAAGGAATAATACGTAATGCTATTACGGTGTCTTTGCTAGCAACGGCATCACCAAAAAGGATTAGAGAGATTAGCGATAGGCCAACTGGAAGATAAAATTGAAGTTGGTGGGAGTATGGAGATTCATTCAAAGTGGAATTATACTTTTTTTATGGAGTGACATTGATTCGCTTTTGTTTTGGCAGCTGCAAAGTCTATGTAGGTGTTTTGTAAAGTTTTAGCTCTCTGGAGATGTCTCAGCCAATCAGAGTCAATAGGTAGATCCTATTTCCTATTATTTGATTACGCCACACTCTGAGGTCCTCGTTTAACCCGGAGCCGTTTTAGCCCGCCATCATAATGGAAGGTGCAACGCTCTAATTTGTGCTCTAAAGAATGGATATGTAGGAGACTGTAATGAGCAAGGAAACCCAAGGCCATCCTGAAGGGACGTTTTCTTTTGGAAATATTGAATTTATAATGAGATAAATAGATATGCAAATAGTTATTCAGTTGACCCGTGTGTGATATTTGTGACACTTTCCAAATCAATTTATCTCTATATTTAACCATCCTTAACTCTTTCCCCCTTGGACGCCACAAGGAACAACCCATATATATGTTACTAGTTCTACCCATGGAATAGTTTGTTTTTCCAGTGTGTTGTTTCTTTTTCCAGTGGTTAGAATTGTCAGTACTTGGGCAAACTTTGGGAAAAAAACAGTGAAAATGTATTTTTGGTATAATTTAAAGTTCTTGTAATTTTTTTCAAATAAAAAAAAATACAAAATTAAAAACTAAAAAACAAAACAAAAAAAATTAAACAATTTAAAAAAGAAATAAAAAGGAAAAAAAAGAAAATGTACCTTTTAATCCTATTGGTTGGCCTAGTATAGGATGTGGTCACCTCCACCTATCACAGCATCTGTTACATTTAAAATAATAAAACATGTTCTAATGGTTGTCAAATTAAGTCTTTAGTGACATAACAGAGGTGTCAAAAATTGTCATTAATGATGCCAGGGGTGGGAGATGGGGGTCGTCAAATGTTGTCTTTATGGGTAAAAAGTGGTTTATCGCCCATTATTCTAATATTCTGTATTTTGTGTTTTTTGGGTTGTTTTTTTTAGGATAAATCAGGTATTTTCCAATATTTAATTGCCTAATCATATAGATATTCATAAAAATTTAGAGTAAAGTTGAGGATTATTTTATCAAAAACAGAGAAAACTGAAGAAAAAGTGACTTTTACAGCAAATTTATCATTAACTGAAAATAAACCCAGTGTTTCCATCCACTGTCACTGATCCAACTCCATAGGTTTTTACTGAATCAATGTTGTAGATGCCAGTGTTTCCACGGTAACTACAGAGCCTCTGAACGTCCAAATGGGTCATATCTGATGACCATGAAAAGATGACAAACTGTATTTTAAACATTTTATATCAGTACATGATTTTGGTAGATGTTTGGGTCTTTATGGGTAAAAAAAAAAAAAGGTTAAATATAAAGAAAATTTCATTTGAGAACTGACACAAAAGTAGTGCATTAAAATACATTCCAGTCACAAGAAATTGTTAATGTGCATTTGATATTGCAGCACTGAAGCACATTTATTTATGCTCCGTAGAAGGCAGAGGTGTTGTGAGGTGACCAGAGCACATGCTGTAAGGATGCAGACACTCTTATGTTAATGTGATGTTGCTTAAAGGAAGAAAAACCGGATACTGGACTCAAGGATGGAGCCATTCAACCCTATGAAAGCTGCTCACTGGTGCATGATGCAAAAAAAAATCTTCATGCTTCTAGATTCTGGCCTTAAAGTCAATTTGCCCCTGCAAATTGTCGACCACAAAAAGTATTCAGCCCTGTATAGGCTCTCCTTTTCCTGCGATTGTGGCTGTGTAAAATGCAACAGTGTGCTTTTGGTGCCGGTGTGGACCATGTGACCACCCCAGATATTGCAGCTCCAAGTGTTGGCCACTACATCAAAATTGCTTTACAGCTCCTTCCAGGGGTTGAGGATAAATGTGCAGTCTCTCTCTGGTTTATAACCGTAAGTGGAAGTGCAGTTGGTGAAAAATGGTGTTTCGGTTATGTTTTTTTGAAGTATATCAAAGTTTAGCAAGTAAATTCGGTCATAGATAATGGTGTAGGACCCTGTGAGACATTGTCCTTGATGTTACTTTGAGCAAAAAACGATTAAAAGCAGAATCTTGTACACAGTGTTGGGGAGTAACAGAATACACGTAACAAGATTAAGTATTTAGAATACATAATATGACAGTTACAGTTGCAATTTTAATACATGGTGCTCAGAATACAGTTACATTTTTTAAAAATTAATGGATTACTTTCCATTATTTTGTATTGTTTCACAAATCTAGTCTCCCATGCATTTCCCATAATCCCCTGATACAATATGTAACACAAATATTCTGATGATTAGTGTTGTGTGCAAGTTGTAGGAACGAGTCATTCCGTCAAGTCCAGGTCAAGATAATGGAGGTGGAGTCAGAGGCGGGGCCAGAGCTGGTATTTGAGGGTAAAATCCGACTTACGTGGAAATTCGGTTTCCGCCACCTGCATAGGAACAGAACTCATTCGTAACCCGAGGACCGCCTGTATAAGTACTGAGCATTTACCATTTTACCTACCTTTTCCGTTAGAGTTAATGTCTTTTCTCTTTTCTATTTGTGTTTTACGCTTCAGGGCCACCGTACATGTAATCTGTAATCTGATTACACTTCAAAAGTAACCCTTACCCAACACTGCTTGTACATGATAACTCCATGGATGATCTGATTCCGTACGCCGCACTAATGGAACATTTTAGCACACCGGATAAGTGAAGAGTGTATCCAAATCATGGCTTTGGCTAATTTAAATAATGATTGGATTAAACTCAACTGTCATACCTCAGCATCCTGAAAGGTGGGTTTGACAGTAAAAACACAGCCTCCCACTCAGCACGGCTCGATCGCAGATGGTGATGGTAATGATATTTCATGCTATGTCTGTTACATTTCAAAGTAAAAGGAGGATAATTACATTCACTTTGGCGAGTGATTAGGTTTATGGAGGTGAAGAAGTAATTAATGAATTCTATCTCATCCTCATTTATTGTTACACTTCCTTGTATTGCTCCCTCTTGCCTAACTCAAGAGAGTACAAAAGAGTATCAAGTGTGACAAAGCTTCAGAGCAGATGAGTCAGAGGGAGAATTACTTAGAGGCCCCCAGGCGAAGCATACGTTTTTGTCGTTCTCTGCAGTCTCATCAAACTCTAATACTACATGGCTAGCCTTCGCCGACTCCACTGATACTTCCCTTTGAAATAAAGCGTTCGAGACCTGACTGATACCGGATCTCAACAGCACGGAGTTAAAAAAAAAAAAAAATGGAGCTGTTTTCAGTTTATCCCATTTTAAGTGGATGTTGGTAGTTTATTCCAACTGAATTTTTACTTGATTACAAATATTTAATGCAGCAGTTTGCATATCTTTCTGATTTGTAAGTGAGATGTGATTGCCATTCAGTTTTTGTACGCTTCGCCGCGCCGGTTGCTAGGAGGCAATCATTTCCTTCATAGCGGGAGCTTTGCCACTGAACCAATAATTTGTTGTTGAAGCATCTGAAGCAAGTTTTTAAGGCATCAATCCTAATAGCGCAGGAAATGCAGTTGCTCTGTCTTATGATGTAAAAGCAGGGGTTTCAAGCACGCGGCCTGGGGGACAAATCCGGCCCGCGGGATGAAAGGGCAAAAATGACTCTGAAGACTTTAAAAGAGTGATATTTTGCTTTTTTCCAGAATGGAATTTTGCATTTTATAACATTTTCTTGTGGTCTACGTAAACTGTAAATGCTAGGTTTGGGTCTGAATTCTTCATTAATTCAACTCCACAGGTCCATCGTCAAGTCCATTTATGATTAATAAAATGAAACGGATGGTTTTGAGCGCTGGCCCTTTAAGTCTAATGAGCCACTTCACACCCCACCCCTCTCCAGGATGTTGACTGTGCTGTTCAGCCATTTTTGTAGTTTTCAGGATACAGTATGCTTGTCTTTAGCGAATGAACGAATTAGCATAGCATCTATTGCCGCCAGTAAAAAACGTGTAAATCTATTCAAAATCACTGAAATCATAATCATTATAATAATAATCATAATTTTAAGATCCCAAATCCTATAAAAAGTGGATTACTTGAGTGAAGATGTGTACACAGTATACATAATGCATTAATTTATATGGCAATTCACTATTAAGACACAAGTAGTGAGGGTTTATTGTAATAAAACATGGAGTTGTCATTATTTATCAATTATATCATGTCATTATTTTACTGGTCTGGCCTGCTTTAACTCAAATTCGGCAAAATGAGGCACCTGAACCAAAATAAGTTTGACAACCCTGATATAAAGGCTTGTTTTTGCATGAAACATCTGAACTGACGGTCATAATTTCCGACTTTCAGATCCTTAAATCAATCACATATGTTTTCCTGAATGTGTAAATATCCGCCTGTGTGTGTTTTCCTGCGTACTACTTTGCTCCCCTGTTGCCCTGCCTGATTTTCACTTGTTCATACAACATACCTCATCTTGAAATGTATTGATATGCTAATTAAGATATTTGCAGTTGCCAGAGCCCTTTATGTGAACAGCACATCACTGGCAAGCGCTCAGTAAAAAAAAAAAAAAAAAACAGCAGAAAAAAAACTTTCAGATCTGCAGCGTTAGTCCAATACGCATCGTGGATCTATGGTTTTCTGAACACAAACTTGCAAGTTCCGCACACACACACACACACACAAACACTGAGTCGACTCACACTTATGGCATGGCGCTTGTCTCTTCCATGCTGATATCAAATTACCCTCAGTGGGGGAAAATGTGGGAGAGAAAGCCTAAAGCCGGAGCAGCTCTGAGAGTTGCACCAGCTTTTCTAATTATGCAGCAAAAACTGTCTATGTAAACTCTTTGTTCTCTCTCCTTTTGATTCCAGTCTGGTAATGTCCCTAAATGCCACTTTCTTCTGCGCACAAATTATTCACGTCATGGGGTAAACATGAATGGCTCTGGCGACAGACACGGGCAGGCTTTAGTGGTACCCCACCCCATATAAAAAAGCACTTGTTGTGACACCTCGTTCTTGATGAGCACGTCTGCAAAAAGCAAACAGATCCTAATGATCATGGTGATTATCGTAATGATCCAATAGAAGTGGATAATGAGGTTATTTGCTTTGGATCAAGGCAGCCTGTAAATTAATAGCTGGAGAAACAGAGGGTAGCATTTGACACAAGATAACAAAGCTGTGTACTTAAGTGTAACGCCGCCACCGCTCCGATTAAACAGCCACATGTCTGTCTTTGTAGTGATGCAAGTAGTACGGGGTGAAGTGTGTAGCACCAGAAACAGACGTTTAATCATTTATATTTGGATTTCAATTGATAAACTTGAATAATTGTGTTAAAAACCTGAATTTGAATCATGTAATTCGAATATTACCCCTTAAACCCGTTTAAACCCGCTAACAATCAGCTTTTGGTGGCAGTGGAAAAGACCCGTGTCAAACGACTTGGCAAGTGACACGGGTTAAAATCACCTTCAATCGGCTCGGCTCCGATCGGCATGTAGTGGGAATGCCAGACGCGGGTCAATCCGCTAGTTTACCTGATGACTCAGAGCGTTACTTAATGCGTCATAACATTGCGCCAGTCTTATATCACACGCCAAAACAAAGCTCTTCTTGCATTCAAATTAAGAATGGATTGAGAAGTATGTCGCAGCATCGGCAAGATAACGAGAATCGTGAACAACCATTTTGAGGACGGACAAAAGTGTAAAACAAGAAAGGACAGTGACCAGCGCCTGACTCGCTTCTGTGTTGCTCTGATTGTTTACTTCCTTGAATTCTGTCGCACTTGTGAATCATCATCAATGCGATCCCAGCGTGGTGACATCACTAGATGCACAGCGGGGGAAGCGGAGGCCACACAGCTTACCAGCGAGAGTCACAGACTTGGCTTTTTTTGGTCAGTGGAGAAAGGTCAAATGCTAATTGTTAGCGGGTCGACGCAGGTTTTTAAAATGCAGGTCAACCTGCTAATTTTAGTGGAAAAGCATCTCAGGTGTTGTTTAAATTTGAGCAATTGCACTGAAAATCTGGATCTGAATCGTGTAATTTGAAATTGAATGTATTAGTTTGGAACTGAAGTCCAATAAACTTGAAAGTGAATCAAAGATTATGACATTTAATTCAGTTTTTCCTGAAGCTATATGTGATCCTCACTGAAAATTTGACTATATTTTTAGGTGGATGTCTGTCAATAAATTGAATTTTAAAGAATGTGAAAATTATATAGAGTTGAATTGTCAGTAACTGGATTTCCATTACCATCAGAAATGCGCAATAGAAAACTAGTAATAGGAATATAGAAGTGTTACAAAAACTGTCAAAGATCGCAAAAAAGTTTCTCTCATGAGGTGGTTTTTGAGATGTTTCGATATAGAAGTATTGGGCAAAAATGTAATGGAAACACATTTAGTGCATTCTCAATATCAATTTATGCTGTTCAGATTCAGTTTTTAATGCAATGATTCAAATTAAACTATACAAATTCAAATTAAAGCTGCAAGCAGCATTGGGTGGGACCTTGCACTGTTTGTTCCAGAGGCTTGACAGGTTTGGGGCTATGAGAGGTTTAATAAGTTCATTAAATCTTGGCTGGGTCAACTTGGTGAATGCTGTAAAATTCTCTTTTTCTTTCAATTCTGTACATTCTTTTTCTCTCCTTGGGACGATCAGAGCCTGTAGAGCGACATGAGGTGCACATGCTCTCTCTCTGCGACAACTACAACATATTCCAAGACTGTTAGACGTGACTTCACCAGAAATACTCTTCAATGAAAACACCTAAAAGTAGCAATTATACTTTGTCGAAATTGTAGAAATATCGCTTTTATTTTGCGGAAAACTGTAATGGAAAATAGGGGTGTAAGAAAATGTCAATTCCACAATATATCACAATATTTTCTTACATCCTGAGTCATACGTGAGATCTGCTGAAACACAAGAAATCGAGGGAATGAGTACTACAATAGTCGTGATATTGTAGATCACACATGTAGTTTTTTTTACATCGATAACATTGTCTACTATGCATTCTTTTCACAGCTCATAGAATATAAACATTTGAACAGGATCTTAAACTGCAATGTCTGTAACACCTTATTTTTTTGTTTATTTATTTTTTGAGTGTGTTCTTTGTACTGGAAATGCCTGATGTTCAAACTTTATTTATCTCAAATCCTTAAGTTTTTACAGAGGAAAGTTTTGTGATATAGCATTAAATCCTGTTCTGATTAAATACAATTCAGTTTTGTATCTGTGCATATTTTTTGGCATAATTCAATTTTCCCAGGAAATGATCTTTTAAGAAAAGAAAAAAAGCAAACCAAAAAATATTGCCTTGTTAATAATATCGCAATATATCGTATTGTGATCCCAGTATTGTGATTTGTATTGTATCACCGAATTCTTGCCAATACACCTTAATGGAAGTTTCATCGGCACTGATTTAACCCTGTAAAACCTAAACCATTAAATAATTGACAGAAAATTCTAATTCTTTGAAACTGGAACCCTTATTGGTCCTTCTGAACCCCCCGTCCCAAAAAATTTCAAATATCAATTTCCATGTATGAGTTAGGGCAATTTGTATCATATATGACACATCGGGTCTCAATAGTCAAATGCATATATGATTTTTTACAAATAAAAACATAATATAACACAAACATATCTAACAAATTGGTAATTCCAAACATTTTCCAGTGCTACTATTATTCAGTAATGAGAAATCCACTAATGAAAGTCTGGAAGACATCTGGTAGTGTCACTGGAAAGGTTTTAATTACTGCCCTCTGGTGGATTATCCATGTATTGCATGTACCTAATTGTATACATCAGGTTTTTCAAGGAAAAAAAATTCTCAAAACTGATGTATCAAATATGATACATTTGGCATTATAGAGTTAAATGTCATAATCTTACATTTAGTTTCAAGTTTATTGGATTTCAATTCCAAACTAATAAATTCAGACTCAGTTTTTCAATCCAACTCAATGAAACAATACAAATTTGAATTATGTGCTTCAAATTTAATTTTTTAAAAACAATTATTCAAGTTTATCCATTCAGATATTAATGATTCTAATTCAGTTTCTGGTGGCACATATTCCAAACTCTTCCTCTCCTCCAGTCCTCAACCTTCTTACCTTTTTTTTTTTTAACTAGCGCAGGAAAATGACTGTCCTTTCTGATATTTTGTGGGCTCCGGTCTCAGAGGGATATGATGTTCTGCTCTATTAGAAGAGAAACTGTGATGATAATAACGGCGGATGTGATCAGTGCAAAAGGTCAGCCTCTGGCCTCGGGCAAGTAACATCCTCCATGTAGGGAGAGCATGACCGAAGACCACCATCACACCCTCCCAAGACTCCAACCATCCTCTGACTCAGACACTCACCTCCTTTACCATCAGTTCCTCTCCCTTTGCCGTTCTCATTCGGTTTATTTTCAGCCGTTTCCCCTCCCACTCTCTCCCGTTTCGTCTCTTTATGCGGAAAGTTCTTCATTTGCTTCTCACTTCCTTTCCCTGTTTATAAGTTACTGAAGCTTCACGATGCTTTCTATGTTTTGCAGCTTTTTTTAGTTGCTTTAATCCCTCTTCCTTCAGATCTGTCATTTCTTTTAATTCCTCCCTTCATTTTGGCCTTCAACCTATCTCCGCTTCCCTCCTTAATCCCTGTTGTTCTTCCTTCCTACCGCATTGGATTCTGGCGTCGTGTAAAGTCTGTTTTCTTTTGTCACAAAATAAAATCAATCTATCCACCCTGCACTTTTCTGTTCTATCCCCTCCCTCATTCCCCACCCGCTTGACTTTTTTTTTTCCTCGTTGCCATCATCCAAGTCTGTGGGAGAGCTGTTGTTGAAAAGTACAGACAGTCAAAGGAAACAAGAGGCAACCCTTTAACTACCCCACCGAGAAAAAAACGGATGAAAACATGTTTAGTTTGCATGACTTATTCTCTTGTTTTTTACCATACTTACTAATAGCAACTCAGAAAGTAGGGCTGCAACTAACGATAATTAATCCGTAGATTATTTAATAAGTAATTGATTCATCGGATAAACACAAAAGACTCAATTTGCAGACGAGTCATGTGACGGAGCGGCTGTAGTCACCGCATCACTCCCCGCATAGTGCGTCTTTTTTTTCCCTTCTCATTGTCGGAGGATGTGACATATGGTCGGTACTTATATAGCGCTTTTATCCAAAACGCTTTACAATACAAACCTCACATTCACCCATTCACGCACACACTCATACACCAGTGGACGGCTGCTGCCACGCAAGATACTGCCAGACCTCACTGGGAGAAACTTAGGGTTCAGTGACTTGCTCAAGGACACTTCGACATGTGGAGAGTTGGAGGTGGGATTTG
>JAPTGZ010000027.1:34928591-34940482 GCA_029814645.1 Fowleria isostigma | reverse complement strand
GGGCCGCCATTTTGGATTTTTCTTGCAGTCTCGCGGAATCGTGCAAAGCTCACATCTCGCGGCAAAGCTCACATCTCGCGGCGCTCGCCGCACGGCTTTGCCACAAGATGCAGCGCTCGCCGCGCGGCTTCACCACAAAATGCGGCACTCGCCACGCGGCTTCACCGCACACACATCGCACCATTGCAGGAAAAAGTGGACGCCCCCTCAAAAATTCCTAGCTAAAAGCCTGGTGATATGCGTGTACAACATTGCCACAATGATAATATTACGATGTTTCTCATTCACCTGAAGAAATACCGATTTCTTCTACTAAGAAAAATGTTCCTTGACAATGTTAAAATGAGGCAATTGTTTGTATGCTGACTCAATTATTTATAATTTAAGATGAAATACTGTACGACTACAATCAGTGACACAGTTCTGTGGTAGGACCTAGTGATGCTATTACCATAGACCTTCAGACACAGTCAAATATTTGGTCATTTTATTCACATATAACAATGTGTAAATGACATGGATGTATTCCATAATAACTAAAGTTTCAAGAGTACCACCATGGAAGAGCTTTAACTAAACTATATTCCACTGATGCCTGGTTTGGTAAATACTGCAAATAAAAATAAAATCTTTAAATACAAGTGTTCAGGTCTTGAACAAAGTTGTGTTTTGAAAATATTCACATCTTTTCAACTTTAATAACATGTAAACTTACATTCAACCAGCAGCCATATCATTACTTCAGTTTATATATCAGAAAAGCTATCATGTTGGGATTGATAGATAAAACCACTATCTTTTTTTTTTTGCAGTGTAAGTAGAGTACTACATACACTGTAAGTCCAGATAAATTGAGTTTACTTTTTAAAAAAAAAAAAGAGAAAAGTGGCTGCCTTAAAAACTTAATGTTTAATAATTTTTTAAGTACATTTAACTTAAAATCTTTGAATATTTTTAGTTAAATCAACTTAAAAAGTTAATTCATCATTACTTTTTTTTTAAAGACAATATTTCTCTATTTTTTAAGCAAACCCAACTTATCTGGGCTTACAGTGTATGTAATACTGTACTTACACTGCAAAAAAGATTTCTACATAGTCTGACTTCTAGGACATTTGTCTCATTTTTCATCTAAACAGATAAATGCTTGCAAAGAAATGTTTGAACAAGAAAATTTTATTTGAAAAAATATATTTTATACTGGTCCTACATCACAGGACCTCTGATGTGACTATTGTGCACATGTACATTGTGATGATGATGATGCTCAAACAATATATTATGCATCTCTACTGAATTCTCAAATAAAGAAGGTTTAACTAGTATTAACATACTCATATTCAGGTGTTGTGACAAGGACATTTTTTTTTAAAGGATCCAATACATCATGGCATTTTCAACTGCTACTCTCTTTGTGGTTTACCGACAGCAGAACTGATAAGACCCTCCACCCAGGCCAGCTTGCAATGAGAGATATGAAATCTTTACTCCCTTCTGGGACAATGTCATCATAATACTGATCACCAGCTTGACTTAATTATGACCATATGCGTGTAGGAAACCAATTTTCTCCATGCATTCTGACTATTCGAAGCAAAAAATGGCAATGAAAAGGATCCTTTTAGTTGCAAATACTTTTGGTTTCTTCAACTGTGTTCTTGTCTACAGTAAGGCATTCATGATCTTGTAAGCAAAGTATTGTCTTATTATCTGGTGTCCAATCTCTCAGATCTGTGCCATTGGTGCCAATTATCCGTTTATTAAAGCGTGGGAAGGTCTATAAACATAATTAGTGCCAACAAGTGGTGAAGGCAGTTATGTGTTGGGCTTTCTGGTTAGTTTTCTGTCACAACAAAAAAAAAAAAAATTCTGTTTATGACACTATTTCAGGTTGAAGTCCATTTAATTGTGTTGGTAAATTATGTAAGTGTATCAGAGTATGAGCTCATTATTATTATAAGGTTCTACATTTCACATCAAAGACCTTGAGTGAGCCAGTTTTCAGGAGTAGAGTGTATTCTGCATTAACCCATAAAGACCTAGCTCTACTTTTGTGTCTGTTCCCAATTTAAACTTTCTCTATATTTAACCTTTTTTAACACATTAAGACCTGAACATCCACCATCCACCAGAATCATGTACTGGTTTGAACTGTTTAATACCTGTTGATTCATTATTCCAATCAACACATGTAAATAATTGGTGTAAAATACAGTTATTCATCTTTTCAAGGTCATCTGATATGACCCTTTTGGACAGACGCTCTGTAGTTACCATGGAAACATCATCTTCTCCAACAATAATTCACCAGTAAATTCCATGGAGTTAGATCAATGACAGTGGATGGGGACACTGGGTTTACATTCAAATGATGACAGATTTTGCTGAAAGCCACTTTTTCTTCAGTTTTCTCTGTTTTTGATTTTAATTAACCTCAACTTTACTCTTAACTTTTATGAACAGCTACATTCTTAGTAAAGGAAAATTCGGAAAATACCGGATTTTCACTTAAAAAACACAAAATACACAAAATAACATTACAACAAATGGTAATAAACCACTTAATGACAGTTCAACATACAGAAAAATTTATGTAGGAAG
This sequence comes from Fowleria isostigma, assembly GCA_029814645.1. NCBI lineage: Eukaryota > Metazoa > Chordata > Actinopteri > Kurtiformes > Apogonidae > Fowleria > Fowleria isostigma. Next base: position 34,937,881 of record JAPTGZ010000027.1, on the reverse strand, counting down.
TCCCACAAATGTGACACTGGGTCCTTAAGGGTTAACTGTGTCAACAACACTTGAGGCTCCTTACCAAACTGCCTCCCTTGACACAAACTAAACACGGCCACAACACGGACATACCTACCAACTAATCACAAATACATAAGCCTGATGAGCCAGAGTTATTTGATTAACTTGTGTAGAAAAGCATGCAGAGCAGCTGGCCAATGTGCTCTGGTCTCCTGTAACAAACTTGGGAGGAAATAGAGGCCCAAATCATATCAACAAGATGGGTCACACAGGACAGGGAGGGACGCCGTTCCCATATTATTTGACTGTCATGGAAATCAGGACTGTAAGAACTGAGAGGGAACACTGGTATCATTCCGTTTTCCCTCTACTTCATGACAACCAGGAAACATAAAGCACAAGCACGTCTAGCTACGAGCTGATAAGAGTGAAACTAGCAGTGGCCAATATTATGATTAAGGCTGCAGAACATTAGCCAGTTAAAGAGTGAGCTGTAAATTATGCCACTTGACAGCCACCATGACAATGAATCTGGGCATGAGACAGAAAAAGAGCATTTACACTTCTGGATGTCATCCCAGTGACTCCATTCCTATCATCACTGCCACTGCAGAAAGTGAAAGAGATTATTTTCTTGCTTGGGGACAGAGATGAATTCAGCCTTTCATACACAACATGCACATTACCAAACAAAAAGGATGTCAGCTACTGGGGAAACCAGAATGAAACCATTTCTGACTCTTAACAGGAGCTAAGCGATGCGACTAATGCCCAGAAATTTGGCCTTTTTTTTCCTTATGAATAACCAACTAAATACTCGTAGTGTTGTGGAACACTGTAATGACTTTATGTATTGGCCACTCCTGAGCTCAAACAAGTCTTTAGATCAACAATGAGTCACCTCTACGTGAGCACACCCGCCTGTTGCTATAGTGACATGTCGCACACCCAAATGCTTCCAGGTTTAACTTAGACTTGGCCTTGTTGCCATAAGTTTGACCTCTGTTGTTCCACCTTGTTTGCCTGCAGGTACCTGCACCTGCTGGGTACCAACTGTACTTTTATAAATGTGGATGAAAAGCTGGTAACCATTTTAATGCACTACTCACGTACTTCAAAATATGATGAGAAGAGAGGAGAGGTTGCTGTGAAGTACTATTAGACTTGTCAATAAGCAAAAAGTGGAAGGCCAGCACAGGCAGTGAAACTGAGGACACTAAAATGTCTAACAGTAATTACAGCTGATATGTGTCAAGAGCTCTCACAATGAAAAGTCCCACTCATCTGAATTAATGTGCACTGAGTGGTATTCTAATCTACAAGCTTGTTCTTGCCTGAGAGGAGTTATGACATGCTCGTCGGTGTGATTATAACTAAAGGCCAGTTTGCATCTCAACAGCCAGGGTGCTTCCGCTCTTCTGCTGGCTGTCCCGCATCTATGTGTTATTGTGTCTTCACACTGTGGGTTGGGTTACACACTGACTGTGTCTCAATGGGGTGGAAACCTGCTAAACAAGCTGCTTTGGAGCAAGTCTGTTTTGTTTCTTTATCTGAAGGGTGATCTCATTCACTGCTGATATAGAGGAGGACAACAGGACCAGCCTGTTGAGGTGAAACTTCACCTTCACATCACAAAAAAGGGAGACACAAACTTAATTTCCCCAAATTTCTCCATAAACCAAAAACAGAAACAAAAGAGGAAGGCTGTAAGGGAAGCAGTGTCTGCGACAGAAATAAGCTTATGTTGTTCGACAAATGTCCACATCTTGCTGACAGTGTTCTCAAAATGTCCTGACAAAAAGCACAGCAGATAAAGTGACTTTTAATTATTCACACTTCAAACCAAGACAGCTGCTGATTCTGTCCTCTGATAGAGTCTCTTCAAAGTACCCCTACAAGTATTTATATGAAACATAAATAAAGCATAAAGCAGCTACAGGGTGCACACAATTGTACAGTTTGTGGGAGTGGCGTGGAAATATTAATAGAACACAGGAAAAGGACCCATTGACAGCTGAAGACAAACAGGCAGATGGCAAAACAAGATTGCATATAACTGCAATAAAAAGACTATAGTGCAACCAACAACACTGCAGACCACATGCAACAGATATTTTTGTCTTTAACATACTTATAAAAGTGACAAAATGCACAAGTCTGAAGTTGTGTGTAGGAACTGCCAGTAATCAGACGAACATGTTTACTTTGTGCGACCAAGACAGACATAACATTCTTCATAAAAGTATATCTATTTTACCACTTACACCAGAATATTAGGTCAGTCCACTTCTGACACGTAAAAGGCGTATCTGTGACAGTTTGAACCTGCATTCACTTTACTCCATGAGGGAGGTTTACGACAAGTGCGTAACTTAATATTGACGTTACGTGCTAGCAGAGTAAGGTTAGCTTAGCCCAATGACAGCATTTCCAAAAGTAAAGCACCTGATGCACAAATTAAAAACACACTTTGAGAATCCTAGATCACATAACAAACTATATAAATAATTTATCGTATAAAGGATAACTTCAATAGCGACTATCTCCTTACCTGCCGACAAAATTTTCCAGGACAGAGCTTTTTCCAGCGCTCTGTCCGCCGACCACAGCAATCTGAGGAAGGTCTAAATTGCAGCTCTGGCCGATAGAGCTAAAAGCGTCCTGAAGCTTGTTGATCAGGGGAATCAGGTCTTCCATGCCCCGGTTCCCCATGGCTTCGTTAGCTCGGAGAGCCCCTTCAACACAACGCAGACCAGAGGCTGACGTTAGCCGCGCTAACTAGCTAGGTAATGTTAGCTTAGCCGCAAGGTGCTCTCGGGTTAATGTGAAGAGTTCCGCCGCTTCGAACCGCCTGCGCTTCACTCTCTCGGTAAGCAGGTTAGCTTTTGCCGGTGATTCAATTCACACTAATATCATTTCATGCTCTTTGAAGCGCGTTGGATTAATACCCAGTCAGTCGAAACGGACGGAAAACTCGCAAAACAAAACTTCCTCTACACCGATACCATCCGGTTAGAGGAGACGACATCCGATCCAAACCGGTGACTATGGCCCCGCCTCTTGTCTTCAAAACAAGCACATTATTGGTTAGTTTTACTGTCTGTCTCACCATACTCGCGTTCTGATTGGATTTCTAAAAGGCGTGTTCTTCGCTCTATACAAATGACTAGTTTGTCATTGGCCAGGCCAGTTGTCAATTCCAGCCCCTTTGCGTCACGTGCTCAATCCAACATGGCGGCCACCGTACCGTGTGGCGCTCATACAAATAGTTCAGAAAACGCCATGTCTATAAAGAAAACTTTGTCTGCGGCTGCTCCCCTGACTCTGAAAATCATTGCTGAATGTCCGGTGACTAAAGCCAGAGCTTGTGATTTAATCCTGCCTCACAGCACCGTGAGCACCCCGGTTTTCATGCCCGTGGGCACTCAGGGTACTCTGAAGGGGATCACGGTAGACCAGCTGGAGGGACTGGGATGTCAGATCTGTCTTGGAAACACCTACCACCTGGGCATGAGACCGGTACGTATCAGACTGATGGACTGGACTCTGCATTCTTGTGGTGGTCAGGTTTGGCAAGACTTAAACCTGGACGGCCCAAATGACACGTGTCAGAAACTCAACTTTCAACATCACCTTGTCAAAACAAAAATATTCACGTTTTAAAACTGCCTCATCATAATCAGAATCAAACAACACGAAACAAATGAGGATTATTCAAGTGGATCTCATCCGAGAAACAATTCCACAAAGGGCAATATAATACAAGTTTTTTAAATTATTATTTAACCAAGAAATATCCCATTGAGATTAAGAACCTCTTTTACAAGGGAGTTCTGGCTAAGATAGGCAGCAGCAAGTACAACACACAGTTACAGGGTTACACTGTTAAAATACATATAACAGATATATTCAACAGTTGTGTCTGTTATAGATTAACAAGATTAACACTTCAAAACCTTTTTATTTATGGTTATGTATAACAATCATCTTTAATGTTCAACATCACTCTAAGCCAGGGCTGTCATTTTAGTACAGATGCCTCATACAGAATAATTTGATCTCGTGTGCCAGACTAGTAAAATATTAGTTGTAACTAGGGGTGTAACAAAGTAGTCAACTCATGAACGATACAAAATACGATACAGGCCTCACAATACAAAATACTCGTTATGAAACAAAGATTGAAAAAAAATCACCTGATGAAAGTAACAAATTTAATAAAAAAAATTTGAATGCAAAAGTTGTACAGTGTGACAATCTGGGTGTTTTTTTTTCATATTATAAAGAAAGAATGAAAACATCTTAATTTACCAATCTCACTGGTTCTTTTTTTAAAAAATATTTCTTGCCAAACAAAAATAACAATGTCATGAAAAAACTTTTGTCTTTGTAGGCAGTGGGAGAAGCTTCTCTTTGTGGTGCTGTTGCAAATGATACATCAAGCTTGTTTTTCTTATCTACCGTATGCATTCCCTTGTAATATTGTGTCACAGTTATTGGATGTGTGTTGAGTCTAAAGACACTTCTGTGTGTACTGTCTATCATTGAGGGGCGGGGCTGCCCTACGCTACAAGAGAGAAAGAGACAAGCTATGGCCGCAACAGATTGTCCCATGCAGGGTGGACCGAACAGTACTCGGGTTTTCCCGAGGACTGCTACATCCCCTAGCCTTCACAATTTTCTTGTCTTCCTCTATTTTTACATGTAGTGAGAGCTCTGCTACAGTAGGCAAGCAGGTCAGAAATCATCAGTCTCAGTGCACAGCACCTCTTTGCGTTCTGGCAACATTTTTTTTACTTGATCTGCATTTTGTGCACTTTTGAATTTTACTTAGTCATTTATTTATTCTGCGAAGTTTCATGCCACAAAATTTTGTTACACCCCTTGTTATAACTAGACAATTTCCACACTGAAATCATGAAAGGGGCTTGGGGGGGGCAGGACACATTTGCTGGCTATGTCAAACCAACATGGCCACTCCCTGTGTACTGTATGTGTGTGTCTATATTGAATGTGAATCACCGGTATCCCATAACAACATAAACAGAACCATTCCCTTTTCCCTTTGAATAGCTGCTGGATAGCTTGTTGCCATGGTAACAGCTGACATAAACAATATTTTGACTAAACCCAGGGGGGTTTGGAGGTCTCACCTATTGATAACTATCAATCCCATCCTCATACAAAGACATTCCTGCAGAGAGGACTGTTAGAAAGTCTATTCAGCTTGTCAGAATGACCATGATTTAGCTTACAACTATCTGTTTTAGTAACCATTACTTGCATTATGATTTGCTATCACCTCTTTATTTAGTTTCGAGTAGTTTCTGGACCCAAGCTGCCCCCCCTGATGCCGAGCAACTCAAGTGTAAACACACCAGCCGTCTCTAGGTGACGACGTAGCTTGACGATATAAGTATAAACAAACAAATCTACTGAATCTCTCTTGAATCTAATCTGGACTGTACTGCTTGCCTTTGTCAACTCTCTTCAATAAATCTTCTATAATCAACTCTCTGACCAGAGTGACGTCTTCAGTGAACCAATACCTGACCGGAACTAGCATTACCGAGTGCTCGCACTCATTTCAAGGACAAAAACACCTGCGTTTTAACATTTAAATGAAGTCTCTCAGTGAAAGTATGGTGAAGCAGTAGTGGTCAGATTAAAGTCATCTTTTATATTGTTAACACTGCAAGTCAATGGGATTTTTGGGGGATGTATTTGTGTTCCTGCGCGAAAACTGTGAGATATTGTTATGATGTGTGACAATCTTTTGGACAAGCTGGACATTTTTTGTATTGACAGTATAATTTTAGGATCAAGAATGGTAGCCACTTAGTCCCTACTCTAATAAACTATTTTTGTTATCATATTTGTCCAAACAAATGTACCTTTAGTTTTACCAGGCATTAAAATAAACAAATTGAAGAAAATACAGGGTGGTCCAATAATTTTTTCCACGTGTATTTGTTAATGTGACTTTACTGTCGGCAGGGTCCTGATTTGATAGAGAAAGCCAACGGTTTGCATGGGTTCATGAACTGGAAAAGAAATCTTTTAACTGTAAGTATACTTCTCCTAACTGAGATGTATTGGTCCAAATACTGTGTTCTGAAGTCATGTTTATGTGCTTACAGGACAGTGGGGGTTTTCAGATGGTGTCTTTAGTTGAACTTTCAGAGGTCACAGAAGAAGGAGTCAAGTTCAAGTCCCCGTATGACGGCAAAGAGATCCTCCTGACCCCTGAAAAGTCCATCAGCATACAGAACAGCCTCGGTCTGAAACAGTAATATTATTTATGTAGATTTAACATGGCAGGCAAAGACAGTGATTTTTTTATACAGTGGTCAATTTTGAGATTTTGGGCTAGTTTACTCCTACAATGTTCTTTCAAGCTGATACAAAGAAAACATTGAAAATGTACATTAAGATTTTAATTTTATAACAGTTTTTTACTTGCAGTAGTAAGTTTCTCCTGAATTTACCAAGAAGTTAGCATTCCAACACGACATGCCGAGTTTGGTCTGTTTACTGAAGTCTATCTTGACCGGTATCATCTATGTACACCAAACTGTACACTTATAGACTTGGCAGTATTCTGAACATATTTACAGAGGGATTTATTTGTTCATAAAAAAATTCTGGCCTGATTTATGTGACATTTTGTTCAAAAAAATATAGCAAAAATAAAAAAAAAACAACATTTAAGGTTATGGGCAGCATATTTTGATTTCCTATGTAATGAAAGCAGATATCATGAAATCCCTCAGTATTTTTTCATCTCGTCTGTAAACAAAAAGAAAAAAATAATTTTTGCTCTTGGCTTTATCATATGTTCAGCTCTATCTACTGAAAAAATATGCAAAATGGTGCATATTTAATGAGATAATGACTCATTTGCATAATTAAACATACACATTTCAAAAACTTGTAATACATTTATTTTTCATACTTGTGCAAATAATCAACTAAGAAAGTTTCATGGTGATAACTATTTTAAAATTTTACCCTATTCACCTGGAGTGTCTCGCCTAGGCCTCCCATGCAGTCTTTCCATTCACCAATACAACACTGTTTCCCATTTCCAGGGTCTGATATCATGATGCAGCTGGATGATGTGGTCAGCAGTACGGTGACAGGACCACGGGTGGAGGAGGCCATGCACAGATCTATTCGCTGGCTAGACCGCTGCATAGCTGCAAATAAACACCCGGAAAAACAGAACCTGTTTGCCATCATTCAAGGGGGGCTGAACGCAGAGCTGCGCAAGACTTGTCTAGATGGTAAAAAAAAAAAAAAATTACTTTCCAATCTTAATCAGACAAATTTTTGATAAATATCCTGCAGAAGGTTACATACATGTTTCTCCACTCCATATATTCATGAATGTAAACATGCATTTACATAGTGGTGCAGTGGTTAGCACTCGTGCCTAAACTGAACTTTTTGCTCTATAGGACAAATTTTCAAACGTTCTGCTAGAATAGACCTTGTTCTTTCCATAGACATCTGAGCATGTTCAGTACACCCCCCACCACCACCTGGAATGGGGGTAAAACACAGAGCAGTGAGTGAGACCAACTCACTATAAAAATAGATGTTTTGAGTTTTTGGGGGTTTTTTTTGCTTAAATTTTTATTTCGTCAAAAATAACACTAAAAAACAGACCTCGCTTGGGTAGGAACACTACAGTCAAATTATTTAGTCCGTCCACCATTCCAAGTTCTGTAATCAGTCCATTTATTACATTTTTTTGTCCATTTGTGCTTCTTGTAGTCATAGTTTTTGTATTATTTTTTTCCATTTTCTATATTCCTTTAATAATAAGGATCCATTGTTCCTTTGTTGGTGATTCTGTCTTTTCCCAGCTCCTTGTAATAGCTTTTTTGAAACCCACTAAAAGTATCTACACCTTATTCATGTTGTTTCCCAGTGCACATTCATCAGACAGGTTACACAAGTACAGAACATCCCAGCTCATTGGAATCTCATACCTCATTATTATTTGTTGTGACACTCCACACGCCATCTCCCAAAACACAGTTATTTTGTTGTATTTCCAAAAGACATGTGAGTGATTCACATCAGATTCTCCAACTTCTCTCCAACATTTCTGCTGTCTGTTGAACTGCTTACTTTTCATCTGAGGTGTAATAAAGAAACGCACCAGATTTTCCAGGAGAAAAAATAGATTTTTTTTTTACACTGTGATTCCTTGTTTTTATTGTTGTTTACAATGTTGTGGTGGTTATCCTTTCTTATTTTTACTGTGTTTTTACCGAGTTTTGACCATGTAGCTGGTTTTGGAGTTCAACCAGGTGACAAAAAGCAGCAAGACTGATTTAGAAAAAAGAGCCTCAAAACAAAACCTACTGGGCCGCAATTCAAATACTTGAATTACAGAATTCAAATACTGGGTTCTTCAGGTGCTTTTCTAGTTTGGGTTTTTTTTTGGCATTTTTTATTTATTTTATAACAAAATATGCACAAATGTCAACAGTGGTCCTATCTCCCAATGTTAAAGAATCCTTTAAAAAAAATCCTAGATCCAGGCAGTGCTCTGGATCACTCCCAAAATCTAATCGATTGCTGCTTGTGTCATTTCCATCATGTCTTAAAAATTTCATTAAAATCCATCCAGTAGTTTTTGCGTAAAGTTGCTAACAGACAGACAGACAAATGCTGGCAAAAATATAACTTCCTTGGCAGAGGTAATAATAAACACAGTATCACCTTCTTACAGAAATGACTAAACGGGATGTTCCTGGTTTCGCCGTCGGAGGCCTGAGTGGAGGAGAGGAAAAAGATGACTTCTGGAGGATGGTCACGCTGAGCACTGACCACCTGCCACGGGAGAAGCCTCGTTACCTCATGGGTGTGGGGTACGTCTGTCTGGACACCAGGAAATGTCTTTTATTCATTTCATTTTACATTTATTTATACAGAGACAATGTACAACATACATTAACTCCCCCCCGTACCCTTAATGATGAGTTTTGACACCTCTGTTATTTCACTAAAGACGTGATATAACGACCATTAGAACAGGTTGTGTTTTTCAAATGTAACAGATGCTGTGATAGGTGGAGGTGACCACAACCAATAGGATTTAAAAATACATTTTTTTTATTTTTTCTGAAATGTTTTTCCTTATTTATTTTTTTAAATTTATTTTTTATAAGTTTTTACATGTGTAAAATTTTTAAAAATATTTTTACTTTTTAAAACATAGTTTCTGATTTTTTTTTACTTTTTTACTAGTTTTTTTTTACTTTCAAAAAAAA
>JAPTGZ010000027.1:34737633-34755392 GCA_029814645.1 Fowleria isostigma | reverse complement strand
TGGAAACACCATCATCTTCTACAACATTGATTCACCAGTAAAACCCATGGAGTTGGATCAACGACAGTAGATGGACAAGCTGGGTTTATGTTTAGATATTGAGAGATTTGCTGAAAGAGTCCCTCTTCTTCAGTTTTCTCTGTTTTTGATAAAACAATCCTCAATTTTAACCCCCCCCATAAAGGTCTCCTTCTCGATACCAAAAACATATCAAAAATGTATTAAACCAAAGACCCCTGTGGTGGAAACATACCAAACCAAAAATTCTCTGTACTGTTACACCCCTAATGATAATAATGATGATGATGACTGAGTCAACATGACTGAATGGTTTCCGTTTTCTCCGCCCACACTTACCGAAGGCCTTCAGAGGCTCCACCAGCTTGATGGTGAATTCTTTGCCTTTGGGCAGCTCCTTCAGCATTTTGGCAACCTCGTAGTGTCGACAGCCGATCAAGCGATGGCCGTTGATCGACTCGATCATATCCCCCACGTTGATGACCTGAATCTGATGAATGATGCTCCCCTCACGAATTCTCTGGAAAAAAACAAAAAACAAAAAAGAAAACAGTACATTATTATTATGTGTCTTGATCTTACATTTACACTGCACTATTTGACTATCTGCACCGGACATGCTGTGTATATATTGTTTATTTTCATAATTATTATTATTACTGTTGGATTTCTTTTTATTAATCTCTGCAACAGGTGCTCTTTTATACGTACTGTCCTTTTCAAGTCATGCCGTTCATATGTGTACTTAATTGTCCCCTGGGGACAAATAAAGTTTTTCTGAATCTGAATACTTTATCAGATAGGCTGTACCACTCATTTTATATTTTATTATGTAATCCTTAATTTCTTCTGGAGTAATAAGGATTGGATAAGGATAAAGAATGAGTAACTTGATCACAGCATTTACATAAATTTAATTAACTTTATAATTGTATTTCTATGCATTTTAAGTTATTTAACCACTGCATTTATGTGAATTTAGAATACTTTATCATTGTATTTACTTGCAGTATTTTAGGTAAGATGATCATGGTATTAAAATGAAGTAACTTGATTTTGGTGTTTACATAAATTATATTCCATTTGAAGAGACCTGATTACTTACCCTCATTTGAAAGTTGCTGTGAACGTCAGTTAATATGCATTGCCTGTCATGTGAGACTGTAATTTGTAATTAGTTTTTCTAAACAAGCAGCTGTGTAATCACCTGTCCCATGTCTGATGAAGGGCTAAATGTTACCAGTGTGAATAAACATCTTCTTGGAAGCTCACAGATTGTGCCTTATCTTATTTTCTATCCACTTTTTTTTGGGTCTTGCACACCTTTTAGTAACTGGATGTGCATGTCATCACCTCTTTTCTGGAGTAATGATCTGTCCTGTGGAAACTTGAGTCAACAGATCAATTTCCAGAGTTATTTTAACATTCCGTACCTTGATGAAGGCGTAGCCCGCTCCATTATCGGTGATTGTCAGCCCCAGCGCGTCCTCCCCTTTGTAGATCTCTATTTCCTTTTTCTGGCCTTTTATGTGAGCAAATATAAAGTCCTCCAGCCCGATCTGACCTCCTAACAGCTTATCCATGTCCACCTTGTGAGTGTTCAGTGTGCAAAACATGACCTGTGGACACAGAAACGATAAGTCAGACCTGCTGGAACACTCCAAACCAGTGTTTCCTCAGGTTTATTACAAACTGGGTTTCCATCACCCTCAGAAATGCATAAAATATAAATTGCGCAACAGAAAACTGGTAATGGAAACACAGAAATGTCGCAAAAACTGTCAAAGATCATAAAAAAGTTTTTACGCTCTCATGAGGCAGTTTTTGAGACATTTCGATATAGAATTATTGCGCAAAAGTGTCATGGAAACACATTTTGTGCATTATCACTAGTCAAGGGCATGACAAGTCTGGTGCCACCAGAGGTTCAATAACAGACCAGTTCATTAAATGTGGCCTGCGTTATTCCGAAATCCTGGATCCACAACTTGTTGGTGAATTCTGTAAAATTTTCTCCCAGAAATCCATTATGTGTCTTGTCTTGTGACGATCAGGTGGACCTGCAGAGTGACATTTTGATGTACGCATGACAGTGTTCCTCTAATTAAAGGGGATGTTTCTATAGTTTCGACAAAGCATAATTACTAGGGGTGTAACTAAATACTCAACTCATGAGAAGATATGAAATACAGGGCATGTTAGAGCTGATAATGTTACAACGATGCAAAATGTTATGAGGCATAACGTGACAAAAAATGTTCTAAAATCTCATGTTATAACTGATCAATAATGTTACAAAATCCTGAGCGCATAATGTAACAACTTTCTGCGTATAGTGTACTTATAACATTTCGTGTCAGCTGTTACATTATACAGTGGGTCAAAAAAATCTTTGCATAATGTAATCATTTTATACCATTATAAGTGAGGCAATCATTTGTAACATTATTGACCTGTTACAACATTATGAGTTTTTATATATATAAATTTTTTGTAATATTATGTGTCCTCGTAACATTTTGCGTCATTATAACATTATCAGCTCTAACATGCCCTGTATTTCGTATCTTTTTCATGAGATGATGATTTCATTACATCCCAAGTAATTATACTTTATTGAAACTGTAGAAATGTCCCTTTTAATTTGCGGAACACCATCATGGAAGCCCAGCTACAGTCAGCAGAACGGGCTCACCTCAGCTGGCGGTATCCCAAAGGCCTCGCCAATCTTGGCGTACAGCTCACGGACATTACTGAAGCCCTCGATGCGTCCGGTGGGGCTGCCATGAGCCAGCTGGGTGTGGAAGATGAGGCGTGGCCGCATGCTGCTGGGCGGAGGAGGCAGCCCTTCAGAGGCGGCGCCTTCGCCCAGCCCGACCACGCCTCCATCTAGTCCATCCATACCTGGCACATTCAGACCTGCGCGGATGGGCTCCGCCTCCTCGTTCTCCACCAACGGGGACGCCTTCTTCCTTCTTCCCAGACCCAGAGGCATAGTAGGGAGAGAGGAGAATGTGGAGCGGGAGGAGGCTGCTCAGGGGAGTTGTGTTTAAATTCAGGCCAACATACAGCTTTTTAGGAAATCAGCTGGAGGTCTGATGGATGTCTGTGCAAGAATAGTAGAGTTCTCCCAACTGGATTAAAAGCTGTCTTAACCAGACACAGTATGGATTTACAAATCCACACATCAGAGCAGCTCACATCGCTGGATCTGTCAAGTCCAGCAGCCTCTGATGGAAGGTCTAGATCTGGAAAACAGAGACATAAACTCATCATATTTACACATACAGTCACAGAAAAAAGCATTAAACCACTGAAAGTGATCAAAATCAATGGGTATTCAATCAAGTACTACCTGTGTGTATCATGTGACTAAAACAGAAAAGAAAACATGGAATGTCTAAAAACACTGTTTTTGGTAGTGCAATGTTAAATCTACTGATGTAAGAACTGATGTGATTTTGATTATTATCAAGAAAACCATAAAAAATGGATAGATATCAGCCCTGAAATAAAACTACTAAGAGTTATTTTTGTTGTTGTTATTATTATTATATTTGTCCAAACAAATGTACCTTTACTTGTGCCAGGCATTAAAATTAACAAGAAATTGCAGAATACATAGAGTGGGCTAATAATGTAGATTCTAAGTACTAGGTGTCATTCAACAAAATAGTGTATTTTTCTGGTTAGATTAAAAATATGAGATTTTTCACTGCTAATGTGACTGTCTTAGACCTTTTATGGAAGAAAATGTGTCTCATCACACTTTGAATTATAAAAGCTATTGAATTTCTAGCACTGATATTTTTATTTTGCATTGAAATTGTCTGATTTATTTGTCTCTGAATTTAACTCTTTGAGCAGCTTGAACTTACTTGAATGTTTTGAATGTGACTTTTTCTGATCATTAAAAAATAATTAAAAACATAAAAAATTGAAATCAGACAGATATATTAGATACTCAATTTCAGTGCAAAAAATATGTTACATAATTTCAGTGCAAAAAAAAAAAAAATCAAAGATAATTTTACTACAAACTAATCTGTGATAGAAATGCAATGGCTTTAATAATTCAAAGTTTAATAAGACAGATTTGCTTCCATACCTTGCTGCTTGAACTGTCAACACATTATGAAGCTAATGCTAGCTGCTAGCTATAGTTAAGGCATGTTTACCATATTAAAATCACACAATACAAACAATGGCAACATCACAGCTCCAGCAACTCTGCCCACAGCTAAACGGGAATAAATCTGTGCTTCGTTGAGGTAATTTGTCGCTTTAATGTGTCGTAAGTGGATCAAAGAGCTGCGATTAGTTAGCTAGCTCAAGTCTGCTCGCTGAATGTGGAGTAAACATGGCAGGCCAGTCATTCTTACCGGAGCTGGAGTTTTTAGCCAACTGTCGTTAGCTCTTCTTGCTAGCTTAGCCGGCTAACGGTGCCTCTGGAGGATGTGAAAAATAGCGATACACGGGCAGAGGAAGCCGAATGTGTTTTGGTTCCACGCCGCAGGTAGGATGTGTGAGTGTCGTAAGGTGAGTCCGGTCCCGTGTGTCGGTATGCGGCGGCGGATCAGCTCTGCCAGGCAGCAGGGGTGGACCGACGATGCCTTCAGGGTACCTCGTAGACTTTAGCATCAACGTGAAAACACTGTCGTTGGAGCCGTTTTAAACAACTTGGCTACATGTTTTTTTAAACATCGAAAATAATCTCTAAATAATCTCGGAACAAAAGAGGCTTGTATACGACATATAAATGCGTAACTAGTTTAATGCTGCTTTAATGTTGCGGATATTCCTCTAATTTTATTATGCATTTGAATATAACACCATTCTTCGATGATAATACGACACGTTTTTATTTCCTACTGTTGTGTTCATGGACAAAAAAGAGGCGCTATTTTGTTACTATCGTCATTGTTTACTTTTTTTTTAAATTTTGTTTTAATATATTACTCTAAAGTTTACAGTAGAACTCTTCAGACACTAGATGGAGTTGTGAGCACATTACAATTACAATAGTTCACTGCCCCCTAGCGGACACAGTCTGGAACTGTAACGCTGCATCATACATAAACTACAAATTGTCCTTTCATATTATTTATTTTGCATTATTTGCATTGGGTATTATTATGAAATGGACAGTTTTTGTTTTTGATATTATGAAATATTTGATATTATTCAAGATGAGTTTGAGTAATTATTTTTTGTTGAAAGCTTATTCTTATGAAAGATGGCACTTCTCAGTTTATATTTTGAAATTAGCTTATTAATCAAGCTTCCCCAACAGTGGGAAAATTAATCAAAATTAGCTATTTTTAATATTTTAAAGTTAAATATATGTTAACAAATTTTTGAAAATACACTGTTAGCACAGAAACACATTTGCCATTGTTTTAAATTAAAAATAATGAAGTGAGAGTTGGTTAAAAATATATATTTCAGGGGGTACTCCACTGTAAAAAGTTTAAGAATCACTGTTGTAAATAAAAAGCCATGACAATAGAACATCCATTTTAATTACCAGTCTCTTTAATGTGGAAATGCAAATCAACACAGCATAAGAAAGATTTAGTACAAATTTCCATGCTATTATCAATTCATAAAAATTAATTTCAACCTGAGGAATTTCAAAACAACATAAACAAGAGGTGGAACAAAATAATGCTTACACCTTTTTTCCTTTAAAAGGAAAAAAAAAGAAAAGTTTCCTTTTTTTTAAAACCAAAAAAGGCTCAACATTAAAGAGATTACACATCTCTACATTCATGTCATACAACATGTTTGTGTCAATTAGAAACTTAAAACTCCAGCAGGAGCAGGATGAAACGGCGACATGACCGTCAGCTTTACATCAGGAGTCAGTCACAGGAATCTGCAAAACACTTTCAATGTGCAAAGAAACCGACTTCATCCTGGGTTCCTTCTGAAATGTTAAACAGACGCATTTCATCTGGAGGGAAATGCGTCATGGCGTTCATTAACAGGAGACTAAAAAAAAAAAACCCTGTAAAAACAGGGTAAAATTTCTGGTCACTATGACAACGTATTAGGGTTACAGAGGAAAAGAAAATCACTTGTCACTACAAGAATAAAGTCATAATATTTTGAGAATAAATCACAATATCATGAAAATAAAAGTTTGAAAAAACTCATTATTAAATATACTTTTGTGAGATTAAAATTGTAATATTTTGAGGAAAGTCATAATTGTCTGTAAATATGTAGATAATGTTGCAGTGGAAGAAAAAAAAATATATACATATATATATATACATATATACATATATATATGTATGTATATGTATGAATTGAAAAATGAACAGTGCTAAGGGGCAGGGCTAGATAAGCAGGTTGCTTCCCTCCACTCCTTTTCGAACATTACCTGAAATTTTTCGTTACTTATTGGAAGTCTTTTGTGTGTTTTTGTTTCTTTTTCAGTTGTATATGCATTTGATGCATTTTTCTTTTTGTTCAAAAATAAATAATGATATAACGAGAAAAAACTCATTTAACAAAAATAATCTTGTACTTTTCTGATTAAAGTCTTAATATTTTGAGAATAAAGTCACAATATAATGAGAATAAAGTCATAGTTTTCAAAAAAACTAATTTAACAAAAATAATGTACTTTTCTGAGCGGGGGGATAACATTCTGGTTCATCCAGTTCAACAGAAGTGAAGTCACTGCTTCACTTGTTGCGTTCGATGTAACTGGAAACTCTGTCCAATTTATTTCCTAAATATTACAATTTCAATGTCATTAAAGGACGTTATTTTTTGTTCAATGAGTTTTTTGAAAACTACGACTTTATTCTCAAAATATTACAACTTTAATCTCAGAAAAGTACAGCATTATTTTCAATAAATAATGACTTTTTTTAAAACTATGACTTTATTCTCTTAATATTACGACTTTATTCTCATAGTGACAGCAATTTTCTTTTTTTTTTTTTTTTGTGGCCCTAATACGCCGTCGTACTTCACAGATCAGATACCGAACAAATGCGCCACACGGAAACCATGTCAAAAAAAAAACCCAAACAAATACTGGCTTTAGAGTTTAAAACCCCGTCAAAAAGACAGATGAATATCAAATGAGGACAAATTGAAATATCATATGTATGTTTATGCATCCTCAAATTATAGCGATAAGTACAAAGGTTAAGATTTTACTGGTTCGTCACTCTCACACATGACAAACACACATGCTCTCAACACCATTAGACACACGGATAATTACACAGAGGGAAGAATTTGGCACAAAAGTCACCCCATAAATATCTTACATAAGGTGTGTGTGTTCTGGGAGAAACAACATAAGGTGGAAGTAAACATTTTGCGAGACGTGTCATGTTTACGAAGGAGATGCAGCGACCTGAACACTCAGGAGTTTAATGCATATCTGATTTTTTTTTTTTGTTTTGTTCTACAGTTAATGTGACATTAACACGTGGAGTACAGGCTGAAATATGTGTCACCAGAAAGTGAAATCATTTAAATTTGAATTTCAATTGCTAAACTTGAATAATTGCATTAAAAAACTGAATTTGAATCATATAATTTGAATTTGTATTTATTAGTTTGGAACTTATGTCCAATAAACTTGAAAATAAATGTAACATCATGAAAAAAAAATTATTTATTAAATTTAAAAAATACCAAATAAAAATTACAAATAATTAAAAAATAAAAAAATGTAAGATCATGAAATTAAATTCAGTTTCTCTGAAACTACAGTTGATCCTCACTAAAAATTACACTATATTTTCTCACTCAGTTCTGACATTTTAAATTCAGTTCTAAAAATTCTATTTTAGTTTACTGTGACATGTCAAAGTAAATTAAATTTGAACTGTGAGAACTGAAGTTAAAATATATATATATATACACCGTACTTACATTTTCAGTGAGCATCAAATAGTTTGAGAAACTGAATTCAATTTCATGATCCAACATTGTTTCAAGTTTAATGGAATTTCAGTTTCAAACTAATAAATTCAATTTCAAATTATACTATTCGGTTTTTCAATTACATGATTCAAATTCAGTTTTTAAAGCAATTATTCAAGTTTAGCAACTGAAATTCAAATATAAATGATTCAACTTCAGTGTCTAGTGTCACACATTTCAGTCCATATTCCACTGTGTCTACTAATGCAGATAAAACAATTTTTTAAAAAAATCAGTTAAAATCCATTAATTTAAAAAAAAAAAAAAAAAAAAAGATTAATAAAGTATTTATCTACATTACACTGACAAAAAAATAGACAATGTAACTCTCAGGTCATATTTGTCAGCGCTAAACCCAAACATGTCCTGTTTCTGTTGTAATTTCAACTGCTAGTCTTCATATCATCAATATCTGCCCTGGTTTCTAAGTGATTCTTAGTAAAGTAGGGGGGTAACGGTACCGGTTTGGAACGTTTTTGGTACAGGGCTCTTCAGTTCAGTTCGGTTCAGTGAAGGAGACTCCGTAACTACCAGTGGGACACAGGACATTTATACTTGACATTGTTCAGTCATTTATGTAGTAACAGACACCTCACATGTTCTGCATTTTTGAATGTTCAACGTTCATTTATGACTAACACCGTCATTTACTAAGTGTTCTTGAACGCCTCACAGTATTCCCAAAGGTGAATCAACCTTTGGGTCGCCTGGAATTCAAATGGAGTCGCCTGAAGTTTCTATCGATAAAAAAAAAAAAAAAATTGTAGAGAAAAAAATATAATATATATTTCTTTATAGTTAAACCACGATACACTTTTCTAATAAAAATCAAGTTCAAATAAAATGCAGGACCTAGTATCTGAGGGCATATCTTGATTCAATCTGATTATTTGTTCAGTATTAATGTTCATCCTTGTAAACACAAACTCCACTGACTGTACATATCCCGACAGAGGAACATAAAACTCTCACTTTGTGCATTAATCTACACCTGGCTTTTCTGCCTCCGTCCATAATAATATACATTATATAGCCTAAATGTCCTCTAAAATTTACATTTATTTGCGACATAGTATAGCAAACTATTACAACAAATTAATTTTAGCAAAAAAAGTCTCTGTTTTGAATGTCTGGGGTCAGCAGAAATTTGTGATGTTAAAATGGGGTCACAAGCCAAAAAAGGTTGGGAACTCGTGGACTCTAGCAGGGCTGCACGTTATTGGGAAAAAACTGACATTGCAATTTTTTTTAAGCCTGCGATATGGAAAAAATACCATAATCTGGTAGCAGTTTTGTGGTGCCGACGTAAATGGTCAAACAAATTTGTTGTGTTACATCTTGTTGTAGCAACAATCGTAACACAGTCGACGCAGAACACGTGTTTCAATATTATCCTTCTTGTAGCTGAAATAATTCCAGATAAGCGATGTTGCTTTTCCTTGTTGTCGTTACCAGCAACTCGCTACAAACTAAAAAAGAATGACTGTGACTGGTTGATTGCTGTGTAGGAATGTAAGGATATGTCCTTAATCGGTTAAAAATCGATAAAAATAAGAGGGATTAAAAATTGATACATCAAAAAAGGGGGATCGATGCGCTACTTCAACAATAGGAGGCTCTATCTGTTATTATCTGTCGCTTGTTTTGACGCGCAAATGCTGTGGACTCTGCACCGCACCTATTCATTTCAATGGGACGCATCCAGACGCATGAAAACGCTTCTGCAAAGCATTGTGGGTAAGCAGCGCGTCCAAATCACCGACTAGCAAGCATCACCAACTTCGCTCCGCACTGCCCCTATTCATTTCTATGGGACACGTTAAGACGCTTCCGCAAAGCATTGTGGGTACAATGGCTCTGTCATGCATGGTGAATTTTGTATTAAAAACTCACCCTCTCTTCTAAACACATACTGGAGAACACATGGCAGAGGTTCTGAAGTCTGCTAAAGCAGAATGGGGGCTTGAAAAGACTAATCACGACATAGCTGTTGTGACGGATAACGCACAGAACAGGGACGCTGCTGTGACAGACGCTACTGGAGCAACAAGCTAATCATCATTAGCAAATGTTGGAACAGCAGTCTGGAAGAAAAAAAAAAAAAAAAAATCGATTTGAATCCTATATCGTGGACCCAAAATTGAGATTTGAATTGAATGGGGGGGTGAGTGTATCCTTACATCTTTAATGCTGTGTGAAATGTGTGTCAGGTACCCTTGAAATTAGACGAGAACATTTGCCTCCTATATTGCAGGACCTACCATGTGACTATTGCGCAGACGTACATTGTGTTGATGATGCTCACACTACATATTGTGCAGCTCTAGACTCTTGTGTCACAAAGCTGCAACATACGAAAAACTGAAAATGAAACTTAACATGCTCCAAACGTCCGCCCGGCGTCTGTGCGTCGTGCTGAGAATTCGCCGCTGTAAAACCCTGCGGCACCGCCCTCTTTCCCATGTGTTTGTATTCATCACATAAGCTACATGTATTCGATCAGTACGCGTCCATATTGAACCCAAGGCCCCATACAGACGAGTGCAGCGTTACACCCCTAACACAAAACCCCCTCCCACTCGTTTACATCAGGTTATAGTCGGTGCTGATTCGCTGCAACAGGTCAACACAACCCCGTTTTATCTGTTTCCTTTAAATATGACCAGATTCTCGTCCTTTAATAGTGATGATGTAGATGGCGCTACATTCAAGCGTGTGTCACTTCACCTGAGGTATTGTTTACGTTTGGATATGTAGTACCTGGGAACGGCCACAGAATAACGCAACTAAAATCTGAATCTGTGCAATTCAGTCAACTAGCTTAAAAACAACAACAAAATTAAAGAAACTGTCCTTATCTTTGCTACAAACACAACCAATACTAGTGTGACGTTTAATAATCACGCCCTCTACGTCCTCTCTTTGAAACTGACCGTGTTGTCGAATGTTAACACTGTTCCTGTACCTGCGTTTCAGGTGCGTAAATAAAAGCCGACTGTAAATTTCCTCGAGGTAAGACACTCTTGTAGTCGATTAAAATCAGCTGAAACTCATAAACCCCACCCCCGGCCTCTGGAGTCCGGCGTGTAACAGTGTATCTGGAGGAGTGGATGCTTGCGGGGGGGTCTGGAGTCACGGTGGGAGGATCTGCCTGAGAGCGTCGCGGGTGTTTTGGCCCAGTTTTTCAGGAAATTTCACAGAAAAGTCCAGGATCATGTCGCCCCTCTTTTCAGGGCACTTGGAGAGCGGTAGCCCCTCCCCAACGATGCGCTTCTTCATTCCGGGTCTGACGACGTCCCGGGAGGTCACAGTGATGGTCCGGCCGTCCAGCGTGGGCGCGTTGACGGTGCAGCCACACAACGCCTGGTTTGAGGCGGGAAGAAGAGGATTAGACGTGTTCTGGTTCATATACAGTTGGATGTTTAGTCTGTTTCTCTGGTCATCAGTATAAGGGTTAGGGCTGGGTAAAAAAAAATCAATCTGATTCAGGGTTACAAGTTAAATTTAAGACTTTTAAAGATGTTTTTAAGATTAATTAGAACAGAATTTAATGCCCATTTCACAGCCATACTGACAAAAATTTGTGAGTCCTAGAATTTAGGAACATGTATTTATTTACTCCAACACCTTGATTCCCACCAGTTCAAGACATTTCTCACCGGGAGCTGCAAAGTTAACAGTAATTGATTCCTAATTCCAATATAAATTGTCAGGTTGGAAAAGGTGGAACTGAGTTATTATTATTTTTATATTTATAATTTTTTTAAATATTTTTTATTAGTTAACGTCTTTGTAGCTTCGACATTTCTCTGACACATTCAAATACAATTATCACAGTTTATAGCAACATAACAGGAAGAAAATTCCAAGGCACTTTCTTTAAACATTAAAATGCCTTTATTATTATGGCATGGTCATATGTAGACCTTAAAAACACCTTAACGTGTTTCAGCTTCAAGCCTTCATCAGGAAGTCAAATGAATCGTAAGGGCAGATGGGGAGGGGGCGTCTACCGTTCCTCATGACTAGTACACAGTCGGCATGTCGTTTTGTGAAGGGCCCAAAGAAGTTCTACTGATGTAGGTCAGTGACAGGCATCAGTCATGTGTGGACCACGTACTATGAGTGACTACGAGGATAATCATAGCCGGGTGCCAGATGCGGACAGGGCGTCTGTGGTTCTGCTGCGGCTGCTGTGTGCTGAAGCCTGGTTATGACGCAGAGCTCTGCTGTGCACCGGACGCTGAGTCCGACTATGAGCCATAGCTCTGAAATTCCATGATGCCATCACAGATTTAAGATCTGTGGTCATTCATGGAATTCTAAGACCATTCTCAGTCAGGAGGAGTCTACAGTAACCCCAAGGGCGGAGGCGCGTGGCCCAGAGACACGCGAGAGATGAAATCAATTTGATGATAACCTTGTTTTAAAAGTCATCTTAATTTAAAAATCAGTTTTCCATTTAAAATTGATTAATCATGATGATCCTGGGTGATAGTAATGCACCTCAACTCTAGAAGCCACCGGCCATAAAACAGAATAAAAATGATGATGTTCGTTCTGAGCCACTGTAGAAACATGTGAATGTTACTCTCCTGTTCAATATTTAAGAGCAGATTCAGCTTTTTACTGCTGAAATTTCATATTTATTTACTTTCTAATATCAATATTGATCCCAGTATTGATGTGTTCCATGGTTGCAGTAGTCAAATAATCAGGTGACAGCTCAAAACTGTACTTTGGTATCACTAAATAAATCTGAATCAATCAATTATTACCGAATCACATCAATATCGGATCAAATTGAATCGTGATGAATCGAGTCAGAACGTTATGACTCCAAATCGAATCGATTAAGGAAATCATCCATGATACCCAGCCCTAATGCAGGTTTCCGTGTGAGAAGCTTTACTTACATCTCTGAGTGATATTTTTGCAGGGTAAATGATATCCGAGCCCTCTCTCTTAAACACAGGATGAGGTTTGTCTTTGACCACAAACACCACATCTGCAGGAATGTTGGTGGGAGTTTCATCTCCCTCTCGTGGAAAGGTGATCTTCGTCCCTTCCTTCCAGCCCCGTTTGATATCAACGGTTAAGATCTTGTCCTCGTTGCGCATCGTGCAGCCGTCTGGGTTCAGTCTCTTACGGGAAATCTTCATTTTTTTGGTGCAACCGGAGAATACTTCCTCCAGGCTCACCTTCAGCTCGTGAACCACAGGCGGATCCTTCTTTTTTTCGTGTGGTCTTCGAGGGCCTCCAGGGTGAGATTTAAAGGACCTTTGGAACCCGCCCATGCCACCCATGCCACCCATGCCCCCCATGCCAAAAGGGGAAAAGGGGTCATTAATGTCCATGTCCTCCTCGCCGTTCTGGGTGAAGAAATGATCGAACGGGCTGCGACCGCCGAAGAACTCGGCGAAAATAGCATGAGGGTCTCCATGGAAGGTGTAGTTGTAACTCGGACCACTGGGTCCCCCGCCTCCGCCTCCACCGCCGGCCGACCCCTTTAGTCCTGACAAAACCATGAGTCACAGAGGGATACCATTAGATCATCATACATTACTACAGAATTCCACAAAAATAAACCTGAAGTTACAGAAATGGTTTAAGGCAGGGGTCTTAAAAACGTGGCCTGGGGGCCAAAACAGGCCCACTAAAGGGTCCACCAGCCCCTGGGGTGAATCAGTGAAATACAAAAATGACACTGAAGAAATTAACAATCAAGGATGTTAAAACAATTTTAGGTTAGTTCGATCTAAAGTCAGACCAGTAAAAACTATCATAATAAAGTAGAAGTAATGAAACTCACAAAATTTTCTATTTATTTAGTGTAAAAAAAAAAGTACAATTACACAAAAATGTTTACATTTACAGACTAATCATTTACAAAAAATGTGAATTAAGTGCAATTTTATCAATATTGTGCCCGTTATTACATGTTTTGTGCATTTGTCGATCCATTGTGATCTGTAAGTTGTAACAAACATGAAAATAAGAAGCTGAGGCGAAATAATGGCATAAATGGTTAAAATCATATTTTTCTTAATAATTTTCATTTTTTCATGGTGGTTCATGTTTTTCATTTTTTATTAAAGGATAGTAGATGTAAACATTTTGATAATATAATTTTACTTTTTCACTCTGAAACAAAAGTTAGACATACAAATGTTGGAACTGACATTATTACATTATTATTTTAATGATCTGGCCCACTTCAGGTCATATTGGGCTGTATGTGGCCCCAAACTAACATGAGTTTGACACTGCTGGTATAAGGTAATTAAGAGTAGAGGTAAATGAAATTATTTGACTGATTAATCTCCAACTCAACCATTTACATGTGGACATAAAAAAAAAAAGTGTCACAAAATGCATGGACTTTTCAGTTGTAGCCTTTTACCACAATATATTTACATGACTTATTTATTTATACTGTACTTGAGACGACTTGTCCTAAAATAAAAGTTAGCTTTATGCATATGATCTTTACTTATCAGTTCCAACCATGAGGTGGCTGGATATAATACAACATATCTTCTGCTCTGCTGGAAACTTCACTGAACTCTAGAAAATGCTGAAATCTTACATCACGGAACATTAACTCACTCCAGGTACAAGTATGGTAATAAAATGTGGGAACACTGGACACTCGGCTGATTTCCTTATCAGCACTCCAGTTTATAACAGAGTTTTCATTTGGTTTTCAGAAGGATGAGGTTCTGTTTGAAACTGCAGCGTTTCTCTAGGTTTGTGGACGGCTGACGTGCATAACTGTGAGGTCTGGAGGTGTCCGTTTCACTAAAACATATATAATCCAATATAGATTCAGCTCCATTAAATGTACAAAGAGCTTAAAAATAAAATTTGCTCAAGTGCCCTGTGAACAATAGCGATCACTCTATCTGGGAAAAGTCATTCAGTGAATTTACGTGCTCACCACATTGATTTTATACAAATTCGCTTTAGGTAATGCTCAAAATTGCTTGTAAGCGGCTCATATGTTTCATATCCTGCTATTGTCATTTTGACAAGTTGCAAATTGACTGAAAACTTTCTTACCTCTGTTTAATTTTACAAAAAAAAAATCACTATTAAAAAGCTGCAGATTCTTACCATTCACAACATCAACATTTTTCAAACCTACGCTTTTATTATTATTCAGACACAATCAAGCAAAGAAAATAATCCTGAGCATTTTAAGAGCTATTTTATGGTAAAATCCACAGGTTAATCCTTATTTAACATAGCAATCCACAAAGCTCCATCCTCGAAAACTTCTAACTAGTAAAAGACAATTTTCTGTAATATTTAGGGGTGCCACATTGTGGAACAACTTTCCTATAAAACAAATAACTTTTTAACTATTAAAAAAATATACATTATGTTTAAAAATGATTTGATTACTGCAAACACCCTGTCTTACACCACTGTTTTTATATGTTTGTGCATGTACGCTCAGTTCTCTTTATTGTTAAAACCATTCATTTTATTCTCTCAAGCTCATGTGTTTTATATGTTATCTACATTATTTAAATGTTTTTCTTTTTTTGTTTCTTGAGGTGGAGGTTCAGATAAGCCTGTTTGGGCTTTATGCCTCTTCCTGCACAGTATTGGTTTTCTTTTACCTTTCTTATGTTTCGGTTTTCTTTTATCTGTGCAAAAATAAACTACAAAACTATAACAATACATAATTTTCTATTAATAATTAGATTATGTCAAATGTGTCTTCACCTGTGATGAAGTAGACTTTATTATTTCTGCCCAAAGACAGAAATCGTTTTTTTTTCTCGACTGGAAAAGCTGGAATTTTTATTGCACTGATCAAGCTGGGACAGACAGGCAAGAACTCGTCGTTTCCAGTAAATTCTCCAGCTGAACCCATTGTGCACATTGTCTGGCTAGTGGTGCAAGAGGATGACAGGTACAGCAATGACTTAACATAATAATGCATTCATATGGGTGATGATGATAAACATGATACAGCAAATTCTGAACGTGTCAAATGCAATAAGTTTGACTTCTCACTACCTTTCGGGCTAGTAGAGTTGTATATTAATAGTGAATTACTGTGTATAATTGTGTATATTTGTGTGCACGTAATGATATGGATATTGTGTCAAATTAGTGTCTACAATCTATTTTGTTTTATTGCCATTTTTCTCTTTAATAGGCATTTTTGTGTTTATATGTTGTGTTAAAGTTAGCTTGGTGTACTAATAAGTGTTTACAACCAATTTTTCTATGTATTTATGTAAATTCTCTATGTAAATTGTGTTTATAGCAAATTTCTCTACGTGTATATGTACACATAATGAAATATATATAATCAGTATTGTACATTGAGGGCACAAGTTCGAAATAAACCAATCAATCAACATTACTTGTGTTAGAATGATGTAGTTAATGTAATGTAGTGGTAGTTTAGGTACCTTCTTCTCCGAATCGATCATATATTTCCTTTTTCTTGGCATCACTGAGGACATCATAGGCTTCGGCAATCTCTTTAAATTTATCCTCAGCTCCTGGAGACTTGTTCTTGTCGGGATGGTAGCGCAGGGCCTGCTTTCTGTACGCCTTCTTGATCTCATCTTCGGTAGCACCTTTGGCTATTCCCAACACTTTGTAGTAATCTTTACCCATTACAATTACCGGTCAGTGTTTTCCTCCGAGTCATAAACGCATGGTCAACAGTGTGGAAGCTTCAGGCTGTGTTCAAGGCCGGACATCCAGCTGCATGTCCAGTGTGTGTGTGTGTGTGTGTGTGTGTGTGTGTGTGTGTATGTGTGTGGATCCGCAGCTCTGGCGCAGGTGTCACCGCTACGGCTAACAGTGCGGTAAACGGCCGGCTAGCTAACACCCGACGACGGCTTCCTCCGTTTGACACGTCACGGATAAATCCACCGCGTTGAGACGACGACGGGGGAAAAAAAATGAATTAATCTAAAAGACATGAAACACTGTTCTCACACTGTCATAGCCGAGTGTGGGCGCTGAGCTATAACCCGTGGAGGAAACTTCTGGAAGAAGCTGGGGCTGCTGATGTTCTTCCTGTTGTTGTTCTTCTACTGGTTTGAATGGCGGTTGGAAAACTAGCTTAAAGCCACATTAGCGCCATCTATTGGACTGGCGGAACGTGGCGCCAATCCGAGGACCAGGAACAGGGGTGTCACATGTTAGTTCAGGGCAGGTGTCCCAAGCAAACAAACTTCATAATAACTTAAAATAAATAATAGTTAATTAAAAATCCCTTGTATTTTATTTTATTTTAGTTATTATAATTTATTATTTTTCTTTTTTTTCTTTTGTGGACCCCCTCGAAAACGTGATGGTACATCTCAAGGGGCATTCCACTAATAAACTAAACTAAACTAATTATTCTATAGAATGTTTTTTTTTGTACAACTTTATAATTTTATTACATATTATATATTCTTCATTTCTGTATTGTATGAATGGATTTTATATTTTGATATACACATTTTGGTTCAATATTCATTTATATGGATGTATATGTTTTGGAGGTGCGGTTATTTTATATATGGACAGAAATTGACAGTTAAAATGAGTATGTCATTGTTTATAATGTTCTATTGTTCAATAAAGTTTATAAAAAAAAAAAACTTTAAGGGCAGGGGTCTCAAACATGCGGCCCGGGAGCCAACAGCAGACCGCCAAAAGGTCCAATGCGGCCCGCGGGATGAATTCGCAAAAGGCAAAAATTACACTGAAGATATTAACAATCAAGGATATTGAAGTCATTTTAGTTCAGGTTCCACATACAG
>JAPTGZ010000027.1:34625252-34653755 GCA_029814645.1 Fowleria isostigma | reverse complement strand
CACTATCACTTTAGTTTTTTTTTGTTTTTTTTTATATTAAACATGTTACACCTGTATGGGTAACTCTTAAAGTTCCACCCTGTTATGATAAATGATGGAATATGTTAATTCAGTAGAATAATATATATATATATACATATATATATACACACATATATTATTTAGTTATTAAAGTGTGTTAATCTATTGAGAGTTAGCTAACTAAGTGTTTATAGTTAAAGAGCTACAACTAGATTAGACAAAAAATTCCACCCTGTTAGGTTAATAGACCTAATAGGTGGAAATTCTAAATAATTATTGTTATAATTAATGAATACGATTATTAACTTCATTTTTATGTCAAGGACTACAGATGGAAATTAGCTGTTTGCTAAATCTGGTGCAACCATCTTTTTATTTCTTGAAAAAAACTAATGCCTTACACACTTTATAAATTCAATAAATTCAAATTAAAAAAAATATATAATGTGTGTGTATATTCTATCTTTAGGCTCTAAATCAGGGTAAGTGAAACATGGGGACCAAGATTATTATCGCTAACAAAATGACAAACTAGAACTGAATAATCATTTTTGTGAGCTGAAATAAATTAAAACTGTAATTTAAGGGAAAAATGATAACTTGAAGCTGTATTGTATGCTTACAAAACTAAAACATATAAAATTTATGGATAAAATTCCCTTTGTTTTCATCTTTGTCAGTGTTGGATTGATATGAAATCAATTTATTTCGCTCGAGCAATTTTAGCTGGCGCCACCATGTGGCCCTTCACGGTCTGTTGCTTCTCGTCACTTGTGGTTTAGAGTTGTCTTCTCGTCCCCACTTTACCTGGAAACATGGAGACTAAAGTTTGGAGAAAGCCGCAGAGTCCTGTATGGGACTCATATGAATACGATGGAGAGGAAGATAAAAAAATATGAAAAAACTCAAACTAATACTACAACTAAACTAAAACTAAACATGTAGAAAAAAATGAAAACTAATAAAAACGAGACCTTCCTACATCTCCTGAAGGACACGTACCCCCGTGTGCTTGCCTCTTGTTGGATTGGTGGACTTGTGTCTAGGTGCGATGTAAAAGCAAGAAATGGTACCAAAGACGGACTGGTTATAAAGAACTACATTTATTTTTCTTAAACTTATGTTGTTGTACATTGCATTTTTATGTACAAGTTTTTACATAAACACATCCCTGGAGAGAGGACAAAAATACCTGCATTTTAAAGTTAAAATTAAATCTCTGGGTGAAAGTATGGTGAATGAGTAGCGGTTAGAATAAAAGTCGACATTTTTGTTGTTCCCATTGAAAATGAATGGGGTTTTTGATTGCGTTCATGCGCAGAAACTGTACGAGATATTGTTTTGACATGATGACATAGATAATCTTTGGGTCAAGCCGGATTGACAGAATAATTTTAGGATCAATCATGTGGGAATGGTAGCCACTTGAAAATGGCCCAGTTAATTTCAGATGTACAAATTTGGCTGTTTTTTTGCAACTTTAACGAAATCCATGCATTGGCATGTCAATCCAGATAATAGTACATCTTTTGAGACCAGGCTGCACATTTTTGTTATACTATGTTTTGGTCTATTTCCAATGCTTTGGGCATGCATTTTTTGCCAAACTTTTTGCATAAGTCAGTCTGACATAACAGTCCCCTGTGCCTTACGTTGCATGCAAGCAGACGGGGAACTAGCAAACCTGCTCTAAAAACTAATTAAAACTAACTGAATTAGGGAAAAAAAGTCAAAACTAAATAAAACCAAACTATTATAACATTAATGGGGGCCATGAAATGTTGCCACAAAAAGAGAATGACCACTTTATGAGACTTAGGCTCTAGAGGTGACACACTCAAACCCAACCCGCGGTCTCTCGTGCAACCCCACATTCCTTACCATCTGGGAGGACTATGGGTACCTCGGTTGCTGCAGCATCTGTCTGCCGCAACCCTGATTCACTAGAGCGCGAAGATGACTCCCTCTTCCCTGCATGCCTTCTGGAGCTCTTCCTGTCACACATTAGCTCTGCGAAGTCTCCCCTGTTCGTCTTCCGTGGCCTCTTCCTCACAGCCACTGACTCATGACCTAGCCTCCCCCTCCGTTAGCGCTTCGCCCAGATCTGGCAGCCCCACTTCGCCGCAAAAAAATAGTCGAGTGTCCTTGTCGTCGGGGGGGTGTCTTCAGTCTTTCCTGTCACTATCACTTTGCTGGGGACCAAGTTCACTGAGCGGCATCCAACGTTAGTGTGCAAGCGAACATAGCATGAAGAGTGACAGTGCTCCTGTTACTCTCACAGATCAATTGGACCCTTGCTTAGTTTGTATCAATATTTATTCTGTACACAAAGTACTCTCTGCCGTTGCCTCTCATGTTAAGCACACATGCACGCTCGAACGCACACACACCATATTGATCTAAACAGGGGCATAATCACCAGAGGGAGGGGCGTAAAACACTAGTTGATATATTTATCCAACCTAGAGAGGAAGTCCTCTGGAAAACTAGGCCTAAGTGAACACCCCAGAGATGACACATCTAGCTGCAACTGAAACTTTCTCCAATTAGAGGAACCAATCAGATGCCATATATATGTGATGAAAAAAAAAAAAAAAAAAATCTGGGTGTTTTCAGAAACATAAAAGTAGTCCTCTCAGGAGATGGGAACGCA
The DNA here is from genome assembly GCA_029814645.1 of Fowleria isostigma. NCBI lineage: Eukaryota > Metazoa > Chordata > Actinopteri > Kurtiformes > Apogonidae > Fowleria > Fowleria isostigma. Next base: position 34,651,081 of record JAPTGZ010000027.1, on the reverse strand, counting down.
CAAACCACAGTCAAACTTTTTCTCCGTGCTCAAATGCACTCGGGTGTCTGTGTAGTGCCAGTGTGGAATCGATCCTCCCCAAAAAAAAAAAAGTAAAAAAAAAAGTAAATCAATCCTACATCTCTCCCCTGGGCTTCGCTGGCCCACTCTGACGCAGAAACAGAGGGGTTATATTAGGGCGAGCTGACCGACATTTAATGGTGAAGCGCGCCAAATCAGGTCCCAGTCAACGCCGGGCCCTGTTTAGATAGGATACAGACCCATATGGTGCATGAGAAACAGTCAGAGTGGTATCAGAGCTGCTGGTTCACTAAGATGCACCAATGTGTGTAAAGAGGAAAATCAGCCGCAGCTCAACGCTGGCACGAACATGTTGTGATTGGTAAGTAACAAGTCTTTTACTAAACAAACTCACCTGTGGCGTAGCCTTATAGCTTGGACAAGAAAGTAAATTAATCTTTAATTTTTTTCAAGCCTATATTTGATCAGTAGTAAAAGTGTTTATATATGATATTTGATCAGGCACCTGTGTGGGTAGCACTTGAAGTTCAATAGATGTTAAAAGATTATTATGTCATACCATTTATGCATGAACAGGCATCCCACATGTTATGCATTTTTGTATTTTTGAATGTTCAATGTTCGTTTATGGCAACCTGAGTGTTTTTGAACACCTCACAGTATTCCTCAAGGTAAAATTTGAGGTGAGTGTGACCTCAAAGTAACTGTGTAGCAGAGACACGGTGAAGGAGAAGAGGAGCAGGTTCACTTGATTTTGCCAATTTGAGCTAAAAAAATAAAAACCTTTTTCCTGTAAAAGAACCTGTGGACTCTTTTGTGCCACAAAGCTGCAACTTACCAACAACAGAAAGTGAAACTTAACCTGCTTCGAATGTCCGACCTGGCTTCTGTACCTCGTGCTGAGAATTCACGACTGCTTAATGTATATAGAGTTGTTCCGAATTATAGGTAAACCAATATATCAGCCAGCCGATATTGTTTTTATTCTATATCGGCCATCGGCCTTAATTTTTTTTGAAAGCCGATAGTTGATCAGTAGTAAAAATGTTATGAGATATTTGATCAGGCACCTGTGTGGACAGCACTTGAAGTTCAATAAATGTTAAAAGAGTACTATGTGTACAATTATTAACAATGTAACTAATTATCTGAGTGTTTCACTTGCATTTTACAGCCAAAGTGCTTAAAAAAAAAAAAATTGATCTTAAATGTCAGCCTCAAAAACCAGGTACAAATATAGGCCATCAGTTAACCTAATTTTAATTTTATTTATTTTAAATCGGTATCAGCTGTCAAAAAAAACATATCGGTTGACCTCTATTCTGACTATGTTTGCAGTGTTCTGACCAAAAAGAAGAGTTTATGGAGAAAAAAAAAAAATCAGCTTTTTACACTTAATAGACATAATAATTTGACATCGATATCATACACTTCTTAAATTGTAATAAAATGATGGGCCACATTGCCCGGGCTGACGGTTCCCCATCTCATCTAGTTGCAGTGGTGTGAACTGGCAGGTTTTCAGAATGTTGCCGACCAGTGCTTTGCAAGTAGTTGTAAGTTTTCAGCTCTTCTCATTGTGATTCTTTGGTCTGAACTGAGGCTGTACATTCCTGATCATTTCAGGAGCAAAGGGGTCATCAAAGTGTCAAAACTGACTGGTACATCAAACCTTTTAAGTTTTTTTCTCCCGTATAATGCAGATATACTGTCTGCATCTGAGTACACAGTAGTCTCCACTGTGTGATGAGTGGTCAACCATAGAGAGTCATATACCATAACAAACCACAGAGACTGTATGCATGCATCAGACTACAGTACAGCTGGTAAAATATGCATAACCTCATTACACTTCATTTTTTCCCCCTTATACATCTAGTGGATTTGTTTCCAATCGTCTTGTAACTAATGAACATTTTACAGAGTGTGCCTCCTTCAGTAATTTGTTGTTTTCCTGCGTTTCACTGCGGAAATTCTTTTTACTTAAGAAATCAAATGATTATGTATGGCTGGAGGCTGTTTTTCTCATTTCGATAGCACACTGTATTCTATAGCTGTATTTTCGACTTCATATGACTAGTAGTTTAAACATTTTTATTAAAAGGTAGACCGATATATCAGCCTTAATTTTTTTTTGAAAGACGATATTTGATCAGTAGTAAAAATGTTATAAGATATTTGATCAGGCACCTATTTGGGCAACACTACAAGTTCAATAAAAATGTTAAGAGTACTACGTGTATGTGTATTAATAATTTCATTTGTATTGCTGCATTAAAGTATTAATTATCTGAGTGTTTCGCTTGTATTTACGGCCAATGTGCTTAAAAAAAAATAATACAAGAATTTAAAAAATCTTTCTTAAATATCAGCCTCAAAAATCAGCTGTAGATATCGGCCATTGGCTGATCAAAAATTTTTTTTTTTTTTTAAATTGGCATCGGCCTCAGAAAAACCCATATTGGTCAATGTTTGATTTTTTTGTTAATTTTTTTTAATCTGACAAATTGGCTTACATGCTTGGTTACATGTAACAAAAACTGGCCCATCAACTCTGAAATGAAAGAAAAACATTTGTTAATTTTCTACGACTTAGTTAAAATCACTTCAGTTGGGTAGACAAACAAAATCAACTCTTTTTGAAATTGGGATATTTGACATAGATATTAATTTTTACTTCAAATGCACATCAGTTACAAATCAGTTATTGTTTTTCTGGATTACTAGTGATCAGTATCAGCTTTGAACCACTGAGCTATACAGTCAATGCTAAATAGGGCTCTACATTATTATCATTATTATCACTGATAGTGTGAGTTTCTAAATATAACCACAGTCCATTTTCCAATCATTGGACTTCAGACTGTTTTACCATGCTTTTTGATTACACATATCAGGGTTATTCTTTGTCAAACTGTCAGCTTGTAAGTCGCTGGTTCAGTACCATTAGCTAAACCTAGGTGGGCTAACTGATGGTGAAGTCCAGTGTCTTATAGCAAAGTCCCTTTAATAACTAGACGACAGGAAGTGATGAGCAATCCACATGCAAACCTGCCCCTGCCACACAGACAGCAGGGCAGGGTAGGGCAGGGTATGAACTGCACAGATATTTATAGATAAAGGGTGTTGCACATTGGATGGGTGCCACTTCATTATATGGCTAAATTAAAAGTTGTAACAATCCAAGTCCGCATACCGGGGCACAGATAATTCCATGTGTTAAGCACGTGAAAACATTTCCAATCTATCCAACTTCAGCCCTCAAACAGACTTAAAAGTGCTCTTACAGCGAAGACAATGACAACAGGGCTGTTAACAGTTAAAAGTACTGGTGTGAACACTGTATGGTTAAAGGCTAACGTCTTTAGGCATGGAACACAGCACCTGACCGACACTTCCATCGCCACTGAGAAAAACCTTTCACTGAACTGCAACTTGAAAATAACAGACAAAGCAGCTAACAGGCTGCTTTGTGTGTGTGTGTGTGTGTGTGTGTGTGTGTGTGTATATACACAAAAATATGCAGGCGCATACTGTATACATCTTGGCTGCAGGCATTAAATGCCAGCACCAACAATATCTGCCAGTACAGAATACGTCACTAAAGACAGCAAGCCTTCAGTCAACAGAACATGAAAATCATTTAGTCACAACATACGTTAAATTACTGGGTGCACTTTCATCAAGTGAAATTGGGACTTTAAGGTTATGAAGGCAATTTTAGGCATATTTCTGCATAAGATTTGTCAGGCTTATCCGTATTATGAGGGTTGAGTTACATAATATTACCAGTAACAACGTTAACTGATTATTTTTAAAAGATTCTTTGAGGACTAGTAATAATATTGAAATGTGCTCAAAATGTCCAAAAAGTACTTATGCACACACTGAATAAATTAACCAAGTTTTAGTTTGAAAAACATAAAATAACACACACAATGCACATACAGCACCACTGTTCACAACTAGAAGAAGAAGAATCTTTATTTTGTCAGTATACACTGAAATTTGTCCTCTGCATTTAACTCATCCTAAATCATACATTACACACATACTGTATGCTAAGGAGCAGTGGGCAGCCATATCAGGCACCCGGGGAGTAAATGGGGGGGTTAAGTGCCTTGCTCAAGGGCTCATCAGCCAGCATGTCCCTGCCAGTCTGGGGAATTGAACTTGTGACCCTTTGGTCCCTAGCCGACTGCTTAGCCACCTCAGCACTGAATACAACACCGTTACTTCTTTCAAATGACCCTGTTTGTTCGGTTGTAGTACCCCCGTTGTCCAGTTGATGGTGAGTGTGCATATTCATCAGTCATTGTCAAGTCTTGTCTCGTTTTATCAACTTTAGCCAAAATTATATGCTACTTCACTAGCACAAAATATCAGGACAGCCAAATCTTCTTAGTTATTTTAAAAAGTCCAGTAAATGTGATGGCCTTGATAAACACAGTTAAAAAAAGAGGAACTGATTCGGTGGAAGATGAAGGACAAACAACTAATGTGCCAGATTTTATAGCATTTGGTGTTCTATACATATGCATTATCCACCTTTCATGTGTTCTTCAACGTTATTTACACTACAATCTCTGGTTCACATAACTCCAACCTTCACCGTAACCCTCAGTGTTTGATGTGAACATACATGCAGAAAGCTTATAATACATACACATCAATTAAAAGTGGCTGTATATTTTTGCAAATCATGATATTACGTTGGTTTATCAGCCAGCTAGCAGCTACAGTTGCTGCATCATTGAAATGGTTTTTGAACATTAAATCCTACTAAATGTATCTCATTATTAGGGTGAAATGGTGCACTCATTTGTACTGAACCGATTCAGTACTTGGCCTTCTTTTCAATACGGACTTGTTCCAAACGAATACATGTAGCTTATGTAAAGAACACAAACACTGAAACAGGGCGTCTGTGCAAGGTTTAACAGTAGCCAATTCTCAGCGTGAGGCACAGAAGCCGGGTCAGATGTTCAAAGCATGTTAACTTGCATTTTCAGTTTTCTGTTTGTTGCAGCTTTGTGGCACAAGAGTCCACGGGTACATTTAAAACAAAAAGGGTTTTTATTTTTTATCTCAAGTTGGCAAAATCCAGCGGAGTTGTTCCTCTACTCCCTCACGTTCACAACACGTTCAACACAGGGAATACTTTGAGGCGTTCAACAACACTTTAACTCAAGTTGGCAAAATCAAGTGAACCTGCTCCTCTTCTCCTTCACCATGCCTCTACTTTGGCGTTACTGTGAGGTCACACTCACAGCACCTCAGGGAATAATGTGAGGCATTCAAAGTCACTCAGTAAATTACAGTGTTTGCCATAAATAAACACTGAACATTCAAAAATACATAACGAGTGGGGTGTCGGTTAATGCACAAATGACTGAACAATGTTTTTTTGTAGAAACATCCTGTGTCCTACAGGTAGTTACGGAACGCACCTTCCCATAACCCCCCCAGTTCATTGGTCTCCATCACTGTACCAAAAACATACCAAAAATGAACCAAACCTAAGACCCCATGTACAGAAAACATACCGAACCAAATGTTTTCTGTACCGTTACAACCCTACTCACTATCATTAAAAAATTAAAAATGAAATGACGGTTAAAAATGTGTTATTACAGAATTTTTACGACCCTGTCCGTCTAAATGACACACAATAAAAATGTCTAGCACAACGTCTGGGCTGAACCACTTCACAAAACAAAATCAAATTCAAGACATTTTAAAGGTCTAAAATTCAGCTTATGACATTTTTTGACTTTTTAAATGCCCTGCGGAAACCCTGATCCACTGGCTGGCCACAGGCTGTGATTGGCTACGCCCATGGGACACAACATGGACCACAGCTCCACCCCCCTCACCCACACTCCTGTCCAGCAGCAGAATGATAACTCACTCCAGCAGCAAGCCTCTAAGTCTTCCTGTGGTTGGTCATGACTGCCTTTTCCACTGCCTGTGTCCCCCAGACAGGGCCCTGCTCGATGAAACAGCCTCCCTGCCAGCCTGTGAATAACGGACATCACACACCAGGCTGGAGGAAGCCGGCCGACAGCCTGTGTAGAGTCTCAACACTGCAGTATGTCCGGAGCGTTGGAAATCCACACTGGGTGAACCAAACCCGTCTGAAACATCTAAACTTGGAGCTGGCCGACTGGGCTGCGTTTGTTGAATGCGGCAGAGGCGATGACCAACTGTGCAGAGCCTGGGCTGGACCTTCCTTGCTCCTTCGCTTCCTGCTGTAGTTCAGTGTCTGTCCGCCCTGCGTCTTCCTGTGGGCCAGATCGTTCTCTAAATACTAACACAGTGGCCCTCCAATGGTCTTCCACGGCCTGGAAAGTTCAGGGGAAACAGATCCCTGGCACCTGAACCGGCTATCAGCGGCCTGTTTCGTTTTTCCATAGAAGCCACGTAGAGACCCTTAATCTCTGGCTGCTTGATGGAAAATAACATTTCTGGGTGTGGGCATCTGGACCCCTGGTTTGCACCTGTCTCTGGGGATCAGGGTGGGTCCGCAGTGATCCAGCTGATAAGGATGTGAAACACAGCATGTGAACAAACTTCCCCACAGCGGAGCCTCCTCTAACCCTACTCCTAACCTACTAATCCCTGACTTTCGATTAATTTGGCGCCATTTAAAACAAACGTTCTGGGCAGCAACACCTGAAAGCCAAATAAGGGCCGTGTTACAGGAGTTAACAGGGATAGGTTAACATTACAGAGGGGCTGAAGGCCATTCTTCACACCCACTCTCTAGCAGCAACAAGGAGCTGATGCTCATTTCGCAGATATCTGTCCAGACTTTGCACACTTGAGTGTTATTTATGGTGTTATGGATAAAAACATAAAACGGTGTCCTCCCAGGCCATTTTTGGACCAGTGAGTCTGACTATAAGACAATCCTAGACTTAATAAAGAAGCATTTTGTTAACCCTTAAGGACCCAGTGTGACATTTGTGGCACTTCCAAAATATTTTTTCCTCTATACTTAACCTTCCTTAAGTGGTTTATCGCCATTTATTGCAATTGTCTTCAGTGTTTTTTTTTTCCATTGAAAAGTCAAGTATTTTCCAACATTTAATTTAATAATCATTTAGATTCATATGAGTTTAAAGTTGAGGATTATTCAATCAAAGCAGGACAAAACTGAGGAAAAAATTACTTTTTCAGCCAAATTTCTCATTAACTGAACATAAACCCAGTGAGTCCATCCACTGTCATTGATCCAACTCCATAGGTTTTACTGTCAAATCATTGTTGTAGATGATTATTTACAATTTTTATTAAATATATATATTTTTTATTACAGTATTTGTCATTTTCTGAAACAGACACTGAGCTTGGGTTTACATAAAATGACATTTAACCAAGACATTGCTATTCTATTGGATCTGGACTGAAAAGATAATATCCTACATAGGCAATGTCCAGCTCTGGATTGGAAAAATGATTAATCCAGCAAAATATGTTCTTCAAGTTGACCAGAAAATAAGGTTTAAGAGCTCCACTGGTTTACAAGTAAAATGTCTCCATGATAAAAATAATATTTCACCAAGTTTGAGTCAATAATAAGGAAAAAGTCAAAAATGTTGATTGGCTGTAGTTTCCAAGTTACAGTCATGGTTAAAAATGTGAAATTATGACAATTAACCAGAGAATTTACTTCTTAATATAGGAATCCTTTTTAATCCATAAAGATCCAGGACTACTTTTGTGGACCCTTCCCAAGTGATTTATCTCCATTTATTCTCATATCATCCTTTTTATTTTGCATTTTATCAGCATAAATCAGGTATTTTCCTGTGTTTAATATCACTGATCATGAAATGTTCAAAAAAGTTCAGATCAAAGTTGAGGGTTATTGCATCAAAAACAGAGAAAACAAAAAAAAAAAATCACTTTTTCAGCAAAATCAATCAATAACCTAATATAAAGCAAGCATCCCCAACTTCTGTCATTGATCCAACTCCATGGGTTTTACTGCTGAATCAATGCTGTAGAAGATGATGGTGTTTCCATGGTAACTACAGCGTGAATGTCCAAATGGGTCAAATCTGATGATCATGAAAAGGTGAATAACTGTATTTTACACCAATTATTTACATGTATTAGTGGATCATCAGGGATTAAACAGTTTATATCAGTAGATGATTTTGGTAGATGGTGGATATTTAGACCTTTATGGGTTAAAAAAAAAAAAAGTTAAATATAGAGAAAATTTTCATTTGGGAACTGACACAAAAGTAGTTCTGGGTCATTATGGGTTAAGGAGGTTGGACATTTTGGAGCACACCACTGAGTGTGCCCTAATTTAGACAACAGATTATTTTCTTGACATCTAAAAATTTATACTTATTTATTAGTGATAATGCATTCAACAATTTCATGCTCTGTACAAAGATCTTCTAGATACAGTATCGCTAATTTGCAACCCATGACATGCTTCTACGTAAACACTTTTTCCTTTTAAACAACAGTTTACTTTTTTTTGTGAGAAAAGTGACAACTAATGCTTAACAGACATGCTCATCAACAACAAGTTTCGGGGATCAAGCCCCTCAACAGTATTATCAGAAACAACACATCTCTTCCTTTGTCACGCACACATAACACACACTCAATGATATATACAAGTACCCTTGTTCTAAATGCTGCTCATCACATGATATTCAAGAGACTCCTCAATTCCAAGTTTCTGCCTGGAGAGGATCACCCAGCATGCATCATATGACCCTGTCCTGGTGCCTTTTCCTTTCTCTGATAACAACCAGCTACTCTCTCCAGCTCTGTCGGAAAGATACAAGGTTCAGGTTAATGCACTGAGATTTAATCATTTACTACCATATAGCATCGACTCTTACTATGCAACACCTTAAAGCATAAGATTAGACACTTGGTTCGATTAAAACTGCACAAGGCTGCACGATATTGGAAAAACTTGTGATATGCGAGATGGGTGTACAGCAATAACGATAATATTGCGATATTTCTTTCACCTACAGAAAAAACAATTTCATCTACTAAGAAAAATGCTCCTTAACAATGTTAAAATGATCCAGTTGTTTGTATGCTGACTAAATTACCTATAATTTAAGATAAAATTCTACTACAATCAATGACCTAATTCTGTGGTAGAACCTAGTGATGCTGTTACCATAAACCTTCACACACAAACACAGTCAAATATTTGGTCATTTCATTCACATTTAACAATGTGTAAATGACATGAATGTATTTCGTAATTACTAAAAAGTCATAGTACCGCCATGGAAGAGCTTTAACTAAACTACATTCCATTACTTGCCTGGTTTGGTAAATACTGCATATACAAATAAAATCTTTAAATATAAGTGTTCAGACCTTGGACAAACTTGTGCTCTGAAGATATTTACAATTTTTAACATTAATAACATGTAAACTTATATTCAACCAGCAGCATTAGCTAGAGCTGCACAATATATCAACTGAGCATCGTCATCGCAATAGTTACATCGCAGGTCGTGCAATGTAGGAGGTAAATAAACTCAACATATTCTCATCTAATGTCCAGGATACCTGACACTGCGTGCAGCGATCCACCAATCACACTTGTTCTTAATCAGTTTGGCAAAACAGACCACGACTCTGCACATGGAGTGAGTTGCTAGTAGCAACACTGCAAAAGGAGCAACGTACAAGAGAAAAATCCCAGAAAATTAAGATTTGGTGCCAAAAAGAAAAGCAATGTCACTTATCTGGAATTATTTCAGCTACAAGAAGGATGAAACTGAAACATGCGTTCTGTGTCAACAGTGTGGTGTAACTGTTACTGCAATGAGTGGTAACGCAACTAATTTGTTTGACCATTTGTGTCGGCATCACACAGCTAGTATATCCTCCTGAGTATATTTTCATATGACAGGGTTAGAAATAAAATCACAATGTCAGTATTCTCCATAATCATGCAGCCCTAGCAGTAGCAGTACTTCAGTTTTTATACCAGAAAAACTAGGATGTTAGAGTGAAAGAGAAAACCATTATGGTACCCCATGGCATATAAACCAGAAAGTTAATGGGAAAAAAAAAGAAGATAAATTATTGTATGTCTTGGCGATATGAATATTGAACAATCCATTATCGTGATATTGATATTTTTGTGATATATTGTGCAGCCCTTGCAGGAATTTTGGATCCCAATATTACTGTGGTCTTTCATAACCTTAAGACAAGAGCAGAAAATCATCTGAAACACATGAACCACAAAGAAACCTATGACTGTTGTATAAGGCCAAGTTTGATCATCATGGTACTTGTGGATATAACCTGGGGCATTTAATCACGAGCTATCCCACAAAATCAGCAGAGAAAATGAACAACCTCCTCTGCTTTTCAGTGAAGATAAACATAGTAACCAGATGTGTTGAAGTTTATGATGCAGATGTCAATGGTCGTGGGTAGAGTTAATAGGGTTGCGAGTTAACAACCCAATAAACTTCCCAGGGCTGCAGAAATCACTGCTACAATCAGATTATAAACAGGTGTCCAAAACAAACTAACATGGTGTCACTGTGGAGGGTCTGTGGGCCTTGGTGAGATAAGTTGTACTTTGTTATTTAGCTGCCATTACGGGAAACAGGAAATGACCACAGCTAAAGGATTCTTGATATATTACAAAGCTGCTTAACTCCGGGCAGGGGTACTCACCACTCTCCATCTCATTGCCCTTCTTAGCGGTGGGCGTGTTGCCCATGATGGCAGTCTGATGGCTGAGTCCTGGGTTCGGACTGACTTTTTCTTTGCAAGTCGCTGAGTGATGCTACACCGCTAGCGCAGTCACTAGGCTAAATAAAGCTGACAGCTAGCTACTAGCTAACAGCTATCATTATTGACTAACGGGTGTAAATATTTCCTTCCACTACGTTTCCCTGGTGGTCTCGGACAACTCCAGCCAAGCGAGAGTATCCAAGTCTGCAGCTGACACAAACGATTTAGGTTAGCTAAGTTAGCACACTAGCTAACTCTAGTAGAAATCACCAGTGGATGTTAGCTTTTGCGGCTTCAGCTCCTTAATTTCCAAGCGAACACCGTCAAATCAAGATGCCACTCGATTGCCCTTTATTTCCAGAGACGGTCTGTTTATCCAAAATAAAGTCCGGAGCATTAGGCAGTTCGTCGAAAGCTGATTTCCGTCTCTCTGTCGACCAAGCTAGCGTTAGCTGCTAGCTTCCCTCGTAGTTGTATCCTGGCCTGATCTAACCAGGTGCTATCTCTGAGTAGGCAGGCCTTTTTCAGTTGAGACCTGGATCACAAAAGTGCTGTCCAGGTTATTCGTCTTCCCCACTTTCGTTAATTCCAAATGGATGTCACTCCATTCGGTTCCGAATCAGATGTCAAATGCAATGGTTTCCTGGGACCGACCATCTGACAGTCGATTCCTAAGATCAACAGACCCCTTCCATTAATCTTCAGACCGCAAGGGAAACTCCAGTCATCCATCCACCGGGGCCCGCCTTTGCCTGTCTCCTATTGGCTGACTTAGGTGCCAGTTACGTGATAGAAGTCGCAAGTCCAGCGCTGATTGGCTAGGCTTCAGTACATCAAGTGACGGACTAACACGATCGGTGAATTAGACGGCTTCGACCCGCCTTCCCCACTCAGTAGCAGTTATTACACCCTTTATCTGTTAACATTTTTTTCATTCTTGCTTTTAATTACCAGCTGTGTGTATTATTTAGACGGTGTTCCAAACATAGCAAAAATTAAAAGCATGTTTGTTTGTTTTTTTTCCATTTGTTGTCCTATTCAGAATGTAGTTACTTCCCAAATCCAGTTGTGTAGCCTAGCCACTCCTTTCAACCGACAAATCTGTGATTGGGTGTGACGTTAACACAGGCTATTTTTAGTCAAATGTGAAAATATTACGGACCACTCAAACTGATGTTTACTTAACGGAGTTGGCATTGAGTTGTGTTACTGTGGGTACACTATAGTATGTGTGGCACTTCACAGCAAAACAAAACATTTTAAGAGCATCTGTATGGGCTGAAATATATGCCACTAGAATTTGAATCATGTATATTTAAATTTCAATTGCTAAACTTGAATAATTTCATTAAAAACTGAATTAGAATAGCATAAATTGTATTTTTTTTTAATTTGAATCATTTAATTGAAAAACTGAACCTATAATTTTAAAATTTAACTGAAGTCCAATAAACTTGAAACTGAACTTTAATCCAGTTTTTCTCAAACTATAATCTTCACTGAAAATTCAACTATATATTTTCACATTCAGTTATCACTATTTAAATTTTCTCAAAATTCTATTTAAATTTACAGTGATAGACATCCAGGTGTCTGTCACAGTAAACTGAAATTGAATTTTGAGAACTGAATTTGAAAATAGTTGAATTTTCAGTGAGGATCAAGTAGTTTCAGAAAAACTGAATTCAGTATCATGATCTTACATTCAGTTTCAAGTTTATTGAACATCAGTTCCAAACTTATAAATTCAATTTCAAGTTATGCAATCCAGATTCAGTTTCTGGTGGCATATATTTCAGCCCATATAATCCAAAACAAAAAATTATTACCATATTACTTTGTTTATATTTTTTGTCTCACATTCAATACATTGGGAGTTTTTTCACAACTTTTTGCTCACAATAACATTAACTTTAGATACAAAGTAAATTTTAACAGTAAAATTTGAAAATATAGAACATTTCAGGTGATTGGTTTTTTTTTTTTTTTTACATAAAACATTTTAAAGCCTTTTTATTTCCCTTGAATGGCACCATAATTTCAATATTCTTAAATACATAAAAAAAATTCTACCGAATAACAATATAAATATTCCTCTTAACAGAACTTTTTGAAAATTATCAAAGGCTTTCCTAAAAAATGTGTTGGATGATTTAACATTAGAGGCCATATCAGAAAGGGTAAAAAAAAAAAAAAAGCCTTTCCATTGTCTGCAGTGTGATGATAATCCACCAGGGGGCACAAAACACGCAGTGTTGATCTTGTTCGGCATTTCCTTTACAATTTTGAGGAAAAAGCATGACATAAGCAACGACTGCATCATTCTTATCAATGATACACAAAGATAACAAAGACAATGTTAGTTTATTTGGAACACAACATTGCAAAAAAAACAAAAACAATGAATGTGATAAAGTCCATACAAAGCCCACCCAAAACACAATCTACTTGAAAAATGTTTAAGTGCAAAAGGAATTTGAACAAAAAAAACAAAACAAACAAAACTGGTAGATTATCAAATTCCTGGACAGCAAAATATTGTAAATTCTTTGCCTATTGCTTCAGTGCTGAAATCCCCTTAATGGTTACAAATCCCTTTTGCACAACAAAAGGAAGAAAGGAAGGTGAATAACACAACAGCTCTTTGTTATGTTTCAGTTCTTGCTTCGATTATAGTTCTTGCCTTCCGTTAAACTACTTCAGTATTGCTTTTTTTCAGTGTCGCGGCAACACCCTCCTCCCAGCTGTAAGGGACGATTTCTTCGGTATGATGTTCAGAGTCTTCCATGGAAAACTGTAGTCCGCGTTGAGGGTTCATTATTGACAGCCGCCTGTCATGACAGAAGAGCGGCTGGAAGGCCATCCACATTGAAACGTCCGCAGACATTCTTCAAAAGTAGGTCTCCTGCTCTCACTTTTCACCTTTCAGGAAGGTGTCGTCTCTACAAGCAGTCCATGGAGTTGTCCGGTAAAATGCCCAACGGCGGGGCTTTGCCTGGCAGACAGGACGGAGGGAGCATGGAGTTGGACGAGGGGTCTACGTTTTCAGAGTCTTCCATCCGCTCGGCGCAGCCCTCCCAGTTTATGTGGAATCTGGTGACACGTGGGTTTGACGCCAGGATATTTCTCTGAAGCTGGAAAAAAAAAAAAGAAAGCAATACAAGCTTTAAAAAAAAACACTGGAATACATTAATTTTGCTCAATCAACAGGTGAAGTACACATAACATCACAGAATCAAATCTAAACATACTGGTCAGTTCGTATGTCTGTATTGTTTGTATGTGCTGTAGTGGTCACATTTCATTCATTATTAGCTGAGTTTCCATTACCCTCAGAAATGTGCAAAATGCCAATTGCGCAATAGAAAACTGGTAATGGAAACACAGAAATGTCGCAAAAACCATCGAAGATCTAAAAAAAGTTTTTACTCTCTCAGTTTTGAGACTTTCGATAGAGAAGTATTGCATATCTTAACTAATCATGACAAGTCCGGTGTCACTAGCGGTTCAATAATATAAACAGTTCATTAAACGTTGCCTGGGTCATTGAGAAATTCTGGATCCACAACTTGTTGGTGAATTCTGTACAATTCTCTCCCAGAAATCTATTTTGTGTGGCTGCTGTCGAGGAGTTTGCCTTAGGGGATCAGGCGCACCTGCAGACTGCTGTGAGTTACGCACAGACGCACCTCTCCCTCTGCGAGAACTACGAAATATCGCGAGAGAGTAGACGGGACTTCACTAGACCTCAGAAGCCAAACACTCTTCGATGGAAACTCCTCAAAGTAGCAATTATACTTCGTTGAAATTGTAGAAGTATTGCTTTTATTTTGCGCAAAATTGTAATGGAAACCGAGCTATAGATATCTAACCGTGACCAGTTGATTATCCATATTGTCTAGTCGACCTGATTAGTGTTTCCAATAGTCGGCCAAAGTTCAGTTGAGATATAAGCCAAAGTTCAATGAGGACATTTCACCGTAACTTCAGTCAAAATCTTCGCATCAACTTCAAACCAAAGCCAAATTGTGTATTTTTCCATTCTGCATCCGACGGTATATGTCATGACATCACAAGGGTCACGCCCTGTCTAGTTTACTGACCCCTGTATCATACCAAAATGTAACATACAACATCTCTGTGTAAGTCCCTTCTCATATGACAAATTTCACAACTCTCGCTTGTGTGACTTCTGGTTGTTATGGTAACTTATTTGTTTATCGTTTATCGTTAATAACTTTCCTTCTGTTCATCATAGCCATTTCAAACAAATGCCAAATTATTGTAAATTCAATTCTGTATCTAGCACCTACAGTGCTCAGCATAAATGAGTCCACCCCAACAGATCTGTCACAAAACCTTTAGTTTTCTTTGAGAATCAACTTTTTCTATGGGACACTATGCAACATATGTTCTCAGTTACGGAAATGTTCTATAAAACTCAATTTTGTCCGTTTAAAAAAACAAAACAAAAACTGTGCTTCTGTTCATTGAGATTATTGATTGGGAAGCTGCTTGGCGTTATCCAGGCACACTCACACCCAGACAAACATAAAAATGTACCTGCGTCGACCTGAGAAAACCACCTAGTTTCTTTTTGACGTAAAGTTTTATTTTTCAAAATATATCACCTCCGCGTAAGTAACTTTGGCAACAATTGCAAGCATTTTCCAGAACTTAAACTGAAATTTTAATAAAGCACTTCTTCAGACCTTGAAAACACAAAATTGAAATTCAAGTATTTTCAAGGCTTTCAAGCACCCCTACTAACCCTGTATATGGTGTAACAAAACTACAGCATGGATTGTACAATTCCCTATAATGATAAAAGTTCTTGTATAACTTCAAAGAGTATAAGTGCACAAGTGTTTTTATACACAGATCTTTTTCCCCCTTTATTTTTCCAAAGTCTTTTTTTTATGCCCATATTGTACACATATAGAGATTTTTTATTGGACGAAAGCGGTGACTTCGAGTACCTAATTTCATGCCATCTCATGTGTAAATGTTGCTGGTATGACTATGACGTTCCTTAAATCCTCTATATAAAAAGCATTGGTTACCAAAACTAAAACAGACCTGACACCATATCCATGTCATAGATTTTTCCTAAAGCATCTCACTTTTTTTTTCTCAGTATCCAACCCAGTGTCGATTAATGAATAAATATGTATATAGTGAATTTACAGTGTTTTGGTTTTCAGCCTGAAAATTATTTCACAACTCATGTTACAATGTCATCAAACTCTAACTAATAATTAACAATTTCGTTACTCTTACCTGTGTGTAGTCTGGCTTGATGGGCGGATTTTCACGAAGCTCGGGGTCTGTGTATTCGTTGTTCACATAGTAACCGATGCGAATGAACTCCTGGCCACGGTATGTGCAGGTGATCAGCACCACAGTCACACCAACAGCATCACTTTCAGGAATTAACCCAGTGTTTGGGGCATCAGCCTGGCCATGAGACAGCAAAGACATGCAAAAACATAAAGGAAATTGTCATGCATAAATAGGTTTTTGTCTTTAACCCATAAGGACCCAGTGTGACATTTGTGGCACTTCCCAACAAACTTTCTCTTTACTTAACTGTTCCTAAGTGGTTTATTGCCATTTACTGTACTATTATCTTCTGTATTTTGTGTTTTTTCATTGAAAATAACGTATTTTCCAACATTTTATTTACAAATCATGTAGATGTTCATAAAGTTTAGAGTAAAGTGGAGGATTTTTATATCAAAAACAGAGAAAACTAAAGAAAAAGTGACCTTTTTCAGCAAATCTCTCATTAACTGAACATAAAATCCAGTGGGTTTTAGTGGTGAATCAAATGTTGTCAAAAATGGCAGTGTTTCCATGGTAACTACGGGGCTACTGAAAGGTCAAACAGGTCATATCTGATGACCATGAAAAGATGATTAACTGCACTTTACATCAATTATTTACATGGATTAAGTGGATCAACAGGGATTAAACAGTTTATATCAGTAGATGGACTTTGGTAGATGGCAGACTTTTGGGTCTTTATGGGTTAAAAGAGATTAAATACAGAAAAATTTTTACTTGGGAACTGACATAAAAGTAGTGCTGGGTATTTATGGGTTAATGAATAATCTTAATATTACACATGTGAATGGATAATCGACCATCATCAGTGAATTGTCATTAGTTTATCAGTCATACCCTACGGAAATCCAATTATTACATTTTTTGTTTTAAGTACTATTTTGTGAATGTCTTTGACCATAATGTCTTGTTATTGAGATGTTGTTGTTTCACCACTTTGTTAATGTTCAACATCAAAGCTTGTTTTTTTGTAAGAATTACTCAGTCACATATCCAACAGCTGTGGGACTGCCATGTTGTTGCCACTATTTACTATTGATCATCTGGCAACAGAAACACAAAGCACTTATAGTTTACCCCAATCAAATTCACCTGAAACACAAACATATGTCTCCCAGCCGGTACTGGGCCCACCAACACAGAGTCAAGGATCTGGTCGTACTCTTCACTCTCTGCCGAGCCAACGTAGATGATCTTCCACTCCAAGTCTGCAACACAAAGCAAAACAGCAAAGGTGAGTTATATGTGACAGTAACACTTCAATGTGATGAATGCAATGCAGAGAAAATTAGAGAAGATCAGCAATCAAGACAAAGGAGTCTACAGACATGTATGTACGAGGTTGAGACACTGAATGTCAGCTGTTAACTGACCCACATTAAGAAGCATTACCCAAGGCAGTGGCGACACATTGCAGATGTTTATCTTGGGTTAAAACTAGGGGTGTGCATTTTCAAGAATCTGGTGATACGATACAATCACAATACAATGATCATATCACAATATTGTTAACAAGACATTTTTTTTGGTTTATTCTGTTTCCTTTTTTAAAAGGTTATTTCAGTTATACCACAAATACTTAACACATTTTTATTTGATTAGAACAGGATCTAGTGCTTTATCACAAAACTGTCCTCTGTAAAAACATAAAGTGCAGTATTTGGATAAAGTTAAAACATGCAGATTTACCAGTACATAAACCACCCACAAAAATAAATAAAAACATTTAATTATGTTTTACATCTAGATTAGCCTAGTTGTGAAACGAATGCATAGTGTTATCAACCAACATTATTACATTATTTTTGTGCAATCCCAACAAAGAAACTAACATGTGGTTCTTTCAGACAGTAAAACGTGATTTCAGGATGTATGAAATAACGCATGACCTGTATCATATCGCAATACTACTTTAGTAGTATACAAACAACAGAGCAAAACACCCATGTGAATATATAAATAAAAGAGCTTGATAGACAAAAAAATCAAAGATGAACCTTGGCCATGTCTGCATTTGGATAATTACCTAAAAATATCAGTACAGTAGCGTGAAATAAAATATCGCGATATATTGCAGAACCAATATTTTCTACACCTCTAGTTACAACCTGAGAATTTTGAGTGAAAGGCTAGCTAATGACTTATATTGATGTCACTTTATATTTGTATGTATTTGTATGATGTATAAACATACATACAAATATAAAGTGACATCAATACAACCTGGTTAATGGGTTTTACAAGTTTTACGTGATCTCACATTTTCTCTGGACTGGTTCAAGTCTTGCTACGAAAGTCGGGGTGTAAAAAACCAACGGGTGTCAAACACAATCTACGTCATACTACTAGAAATAACAACCGCACAATATTGACACAATTTCAACATAGTACATAACTGACAGAATTTTTATGTCATAGCCATGATAACAATCCACCATAAGCAATAAAATGAGTCTAGTTTAACTGTGTTTTTTCGTCGCCCTCTGTCATGTCCGTTAGTTTTAGTTAATCTTTCCAGTAAAGTAACAAACTAGCTATAGCATTAGCATTAGCGGTTAGCAGGTGTACTGCTGACTGAAGCGGCAACATGACCAGGTTTGAAACCTTTACGGCGTTAACATACCTTCAGGGAGATCCTCCATGCACTCAAAGGTGATCTCAAACTGGAACGGGTTTCTAAAGGGACTCGGGTTGTCTAAGACAGCCACATTCAGCACCTGTACCTTCGCCATTGCCGCTAACTGGTGCTAACTGACCAAAAACAAACGTTCAAACCAGTTTCCCGGGGAATGCTTTAAAAGCAACACGACAGCAACTACGGCAACGCACACAGTCCTGCCCACCCAACACCTACGGCTGAACTCACCCTACACGTATTTATACAGCGAAATACACGTTAATTAATGCTTTCTTTTGACAATGTTAGTAGATTTGATGACATATAAAGCCAAGATAATGCCTCTCTCCCGCCGCTTTGACACTCCTACCCAGGGTACCCCGCGCTTACGTCAAGTGACGTATGTGCGTCGAGAGGAGGAGCGTCGGGAGTAGCATCTCTATCGCCCTCTAGTGGTACAGTAAGGAATGTTAACACGGGCCTGCGAATACCAGGCTTTGATACAAGCAATGATTGGAATAAATGGAACAATACACAGATCTTATTTAATAATCACACATTTTTATAGACTGGCCTTTATGTGATGTTGATATTTTAATGTTTTAATGTTTGAATATTCATAATTGAGAGCATGTTTTTGGTTTTCTGTTCTTATCTCTTGCTGTGTTGTGTTGTGTTGTTTATATGCTTTAATGTCTTTGCTTGTATGTTGTTTGTTTTATTTGCATCCTGCTGTTGTGTCCATTACTCTGTCAAAGCACTTTGTAAACTCCGTTTTTAAAGGTGCAATATCAATAAAGTTATTATCATTATTATAATCATATTGACAGAGGGTTGTTTCTTGGGATAATCTATATTTTGCAGGGATCCCTCCCCCATTGATGTCAGTAGCACACATGTACACATAGTAACAAAAATATTTTTGACTGCCTCTCAAGAAATGACAGTGACAATGTGATTTTTTCTTGATAAAGTGAAACTAGCATTACCATCACCTTTGATGTGTATACATAAGGATAAAAAGAGGAATGTGTCTGAAAACACACTTATTCTAACTTTATGGCTGAAAGTGTATAATAAGCATATGTAATTAAACAAAAACATAAAAAACCCCAAATAAATAAATGGATGAAACATCTCACATCTTGTTTTATAGATATGCATAAAAAACATCCAAGTTAATACTTGATTGCATAACCATTGTTTCTGATGACTTTTGATGATCTAATAGTTTTTTTTTATATGACTGTACTTTTTTTTTTACTTCGCTGTTTTGTTTTTTATTTATTAATAATAACATCCAAGTTGGGCTTTCTATCAAACTGTTTCATTTCATGTATAGAATAGTAACCAAAATTTGTCAGCAAATACTGTCTGGAGAATGCATAAGAAAAATCACTACTGTTAAACATAACCATGACCAGTTTTCACACTTAAAGGTATTTTTTCCAATTGTTTTTGTTAATATTTTACTATAATACTCCTGCATAGAGTAGTGGCTGGCTCAAGGCTGCTACAATTTTTACAGTTAATGTATTTATTGCATTTTAATTGTATGTTATTTGCATTTAAATGTATTTTAATTGCATTTTAATTATATTTTAATTATATTTTAATTGCATTTTATTTGTATTTTGATTGTATTTTGCACCATAAAGCACTTTGTAACTTCAGTATCATACACATCTGTCACTGTATTTTAGTGAGCAATACACTATTCTGTTGCACTATTTTGTTTTGTATGCTGTTAAGAGTGTGTGCAATCCCTTTATTCTTTCATTTATATATATTTTTACACATTAATTTTATTTTTAATGTCTATACTTGGACCTTGAACCTGAGAAACTACAAAGTATTTCTTCTTGTGTCATGCACTTGTGTGTCAGTAAAGTCTCCTTGAATCCCTGACTGTACATCGACTCATACATGTGTTAATCATGTGGTCAGGTATGATTTGCTCATATTATATTTCTGAAATACTGGGGGGAGGAATTATGAAAGAAAGAACCCACAAAGAAACAAAAACAGAGACACACAAAACAGACTGAGTCAGTGCTGAAAAAACGAGTGATTTTTTTTTTTTTTTTCCAGTGACAATTTCTGCTTTTGTAAAACCCCTGACTGTTCTCTCACACTGTCCAACATTAACCCATAAGGAGCCGGTGTAACATTTGTGGCAGTTACTCTGTATTTAACCTTTCCCAATTGATTTATCACCATTTATTATAATATTATCTTATTTAATTTGTGTTTTTTTCACTGTATATCATGTATTTTCCTATATTTAATTCACTGATCAGGTAGATGTTCATTACAGCTCAGAGTAAATTCAAAGGTTATTACCGTATTTTTTGGACTATAAGTCGCACCTGTCAAAAAATGGATCATGAAGAAGACAAAAAACATATATAAGTCACACCAGAGTATAAGTCGCAGGACCAGTGAAACTATAAAAAAAAAAGTGCAACTTATAGTCAGAACAATACGGTATATTAAAACAGAAAAAAGCTGAAGAAATAGTGACTATTTCCTGTAAAATCTATCATTAACTGAATATAAACTAAGTTTTCCATCCACTGTCATCATCCAACTCTATGGGTTTTACTGTTGAAGAAGATGAGGGTGTTTCCACAGTAACTGCAGAACCTCTGAACATGCAAATGGGTCATATCTGATGACCATGAAAAGATGACACTGCATTTTACACTAATTATCCACATGTATTGATAGGATTAATTAATCAACAGTTCAGGTCGATACATGTTTTTGGTCAGGAGTGGATGTTCTGGATGTTCATGGGTTAAACCAGGGCTCATGTACCTTACAGTTTCTTTGCTCCTGTTTCTAAGAAGGGGAAGCTTAAGGGAGGATTAGAGCCTAGCGGACCAGCTGGCCGCCGAATTCATCCCCAAAATATTTCAGGAATGTTCATATCGTCTCTGGTGTTGTTGACGGTGAAACCTGACGGGGGCGCTGTTCCATATGCCCCAAACCGACCATCCCACAGGTTGCTAGGTAAAAGCTGTAGAAGCCAATGCAGTCAAACACACAGCTACAGCAGGTTGAAAGAGGAGGAAGAAGAAGAAACAGGTGTTTGTGGACATCTATCTCATCCAGACGCATCTATCCAACCCAAGCACCGCGCGTCATTACGCACGCCTATGCGTAAAAGTCATTTTTTTTTGGATTTACTGTTATTGCACATTCAGTTTTAAGGAGATTTTTTTTTTTTTTTTTTTTGTATTTAAAACAGAAGAAACCCAGGTCTGTTCTGCTCCAGGAGTCTAAACAGCGCTTTTCATCGACTTTATACAAAGGGGTGTCTGTCTGCAGTCACTGCTGCAGGTAGATAAGTGCGCTCAGGTAATGTAACACGAAACTGAACCATGTGACCAATGGCGTTTTGAAGAGTAGACGAAAAAAAAAAAAAACTGCTTTACATAATACACCAACTGGTAGTGCAGTCGAGGATGTAGTCCGGATCTATTCTATTTGAAGATTTCTGTATTTTAACATGATACTGTTTGCCTGATACCTGGATCCATCTGTTTGTTTTAGTTCTTCTTTTTACGCACAAGGTGAGGCGGAAGCAATGTTTTCAATGGAATTAACCTGCTCGATGTTTCCCGTTTTGGCTTGATCACCTCCACAGCCTGATCAAGGGTAAGTACATCTGGATAGTGCATTCTATTCTGGTGAGAAAACTCCTATGAATAGATTATTTTCATGTGGTCACAGCAGGTTGAATGGTGATTCAACATCATCAGGCTGGATGTGTGACTCAAGATCCTGACTCAAGTTGAGATTAAAGTGTCGCAAACAGCACAAAAATAGGAACTTTGTGGTCATAATTTGCACTTTTATTGTCAGTGATTGGTTTATTTCGAATTTATGTGCACTCCAATACTTACAATATTCCAATACTTTACAATACTGCTTCAATTCACAATAACAGACAAAACATAAAATCCTTGTATTATGTACATTTCATTATGTGTACCCAAATATACATAAATAAAATGGTTGTAAATATTCATGAGTACACCAAGCTAACTTTAATAAGACATACAAAACACAAATATACCTATTAATAAAGAGAAAAATATCAATAAAACACAACAGATTGTAGACACCAAGACAAAATAATGTATATATCATTATGTGTACACAATATACAGATATATACAGTAATTCACTGTTAACCCATAAAGACCCAGCACTACGTTTGTGTCAGTTTCTAAATTAATTTATTCTATATTTAACCTTTTTTTTTTTAACCCATAAAGACCCAAACATCCACCATCTACCAAAATCATGCACTGATATAAACTGTGCATTCCCCATTGATTCACTAAACATGTAAATAATTGGTGTAAAATGCACTTATTTGATTTTTCATGGTCATCAAATATGACCCATTTGGATGTTCAGAGGCTCTGTAGTTACCGTAGAAACACCGTCATCTTCTACAACATTGATTCACCAGTAAAACCCATGGAGTTGGATCAATGACAGTGGATGGACACACTGGGTTTATGTTTAGTTAATGTGAGATTTTGCTGAAAAAGTCAATTTTTCTTTCAGTTTTCTCTGTTTTTGATAAAATAATTGTCAAGTTCACCCAAAACCTTTATCAATATCTGTACAACTAGTAAATTAAATGTTGGAAAATACCTTATTTACACTGAAAAAACACAGAATACAGAACATAATATGACAATAAATAGTGATAAACCACTTTAGGATGGTTAACCCTTTCATGCATAGTGATCACTACAGTTATTCTCCAGCTGTTGTCTTGTATATTTATGAGTTTTGTTGTTTTAGTTCTATATCAGCCAACACAATGGACACTTATTCATCATTCCAAACATTGAAATCCATACCATTACTATAACTTTGCTGTTCTTGATAAACCTGATCTGCTCTAACATGTTTAGAGATATAGTTCATTTTATATCAATTTAAATCAATTGCTAAATGTTGTAAGACTGTAATTGACAGTTTTCTTAAACAAAAGGTTTTTTTTCTCTGTATTATCTTCATGAAGTGAGTAATAACTAGTGGTAGAGTACATTAAAATGTGAAAAAAATATCAGAATAGCAACATTAAAAAGGATTTAATTTCATAGTTTTCACACAGTATTTGGTTTTAAATACATGTTTTTTTGCTTCAAAAATAAAATGCATGGTGTCCAGTTGTGGACATTTTTGGAATTCCATGAGAAAGAGGTTCATAAAAAAAATTGTGTTGTTTTTTTTCTTATGCTAAAGAGGAATAAAAACACTTAGGAAAAAATATTCTTGTTTAAAGTTCTCATAATTCATGCATGAAAGGGTTAAATATAGAGGAAAAATTAGTTTGGGAAGTGCCACAAATGTTACACTGGGTCCTTATGGGTTAATATACAACCCTAGTAACCCAAAAGGGAGTCAGAAGTAAAATTTATTCACTCCCGCCCCCAGTTTCACTACTTTAACTTGTATAGTTACAATTATATCAGGGAAATTAGTTGCAAACATGCATTAGTACCCCCAAACTAACTTTAACACAACATAAATGTACCCGACAAAGAGAAAACAATGCTGTCAATGTGTCTCCAGCTGTTCAACTCTAAACACTGAGAGCTGGATCTGCTGACATGGATCCGAGCTGATGCCCAGACGTCCCAGTCCGCCCTCCCTTGGACCCGTCTGGTCTCGGGTTTTGAGATGGCAGCGGTCGCGGATGTGCTGCCTGTACCTGGATTTGTGGTTGGGAGTGTTTTACTGCTGGTACTGAGCAGTGATCCAGTGTGGGGTGAGTCAGTAACCATGACTTCAATGACCACACCCACACACACACACACACATACACATACACACACATACACACTCATGCACAACATATTAAAACCTGCAATGATAAATAAAGCTCATGATGACATTCAAGAAAAGATCTAAAACGTGTACGGGCCTGTCACCGTCTGTGTTGAAAGAGCATTACACAAAGAGGTGTATTTACATCCGCTTTCTGCTTATCAGTATTCGTACGTATGACAGAATTCCACTTGACGCTACATTATGGGTTCTCATTTCAGAACAGCCGCCCCCGCCTGTCCCCCCCCCGCTTTGTTATCAACTTGTACTTTTGTCCTCGCAAAGTTTACCATTACCCTAGTGAATGATTCACCAGAAAACACCGAGAGAGTTGAAGTTTTCCCAAACATATCTTGTTATTAAAGTAATTCAAGGTAATATTGATCATGAATTTAACGATATTAGATCTGGTTTAAAAAAAAATAATATATATATATATTTCTTATGATTGTGCTTTTAATCTCGGCAACAGTACGTTCTGCATTCCTGACCTCCTCCTCCTCTGTCTGTCCTGGTCAAGTAGTTACTATGTAGTTTCATGAAGTCACTGAGTTATCACATGGCTGGTCAAGGATAGATTTGGGTGAAAAGAAAAAACCTGCTTTCAAAGTGCACTGAATGTACTTTTACTGTAGTTGTTTTTTATACTGACCTTACACAAAAATACTTAAAAGCACAGAAGAAATGACACTTATTCATTTGTGGAGATTAACTATTTATTTCAAGTTAACCCTTTATAGTTCATTCATAGTAGGGATGTAACAATTATCAGTATAATGATAAATGCGGTAAAATTCCCGACAGTTAGTATTACCATTTCAATTCTAATTATCATTAAAACCGTGATCAATTACCACACTTTGAAAACTCACATTAATACTTAAATACTTGCAGTACGGATTTGTTTCCATGTGGTTGTATTGTTCTTACATCCATATTACTTTGTTTAATGTTGATGTATACACATTTGATTTCTACCAAAGTAAATATGCTGATATTTTTACATCTTAATCTCAGGTGAACAGTGTTTCTGCCAACAAAGTACATTGTGTTATTTTATGTTTTTTCGAAGTAAAATATGTGTATAAGTACTGTTTGGACATTTTGAGGACATCTCAACAATACTGCAATTATAATAATAACTGTGATCATTTTGGTCACAATAACAGTGATATGAAATTTTTATATCGTTACATCCTTAATTGCAAGTTAATTCTTTATAGTTTATAGA
>JAPTGZ010000027.1:34398531-34409836 GCA_029814645.1 Fowleria isostigma | reverse complement strand
TCCACTATGGACAGGATAAGGCCTAGCAGCTGCATACCCGTGGTTGCCATGGCAGTAGGTACTTTTCACTCAGATGGATTTGTCTTGGGTTTTTAAGTGTCTCTTTGTGTTGAAAAGCACTTGCTTAGTCCTTTAAGATGAGTGACAGTCTTAAGTTCTGGAAAAATCCACTCCAGGAGCCTCAACGTTCAGGTGATGATCACGGCAGCTTGGGTCAAAGGGCAGGTATCCTGAAATACAGAAGAAACGCAAGCAGTTTACATGATCTGCCGTTTATACTGACAGCATTAGCATGGCATCAGAACAATTATGAAGCATATGTTTATCATAAATATTTGAAAACAGGCTGGGAGGCCCATGTTTAGTGGATTCCAGTAAGAACCACAGAGAATAGCCTTCTTTGACACAGCTGTGGGTGTCGAGCTACGCCTTGCCGGGTGAGTGGATTATCTCAGAAAAACATGAGGAGACTCTGAACACAAGCAGCTTTCATGAAGGCTCGTAGAGTGGGCCAGGAGGACCTGTGTCCTCACAGCTCTCAGTACCCACTGTGTGGATTCTGTGAATCAAACCCTCAACATCAGTCCAGGGGTTCAGATGGAAACACAGCGGGAATAAAATGTACCTGATGGTTGGACCAACTGAGTGTGTTATTCAAAAGGCTCCATCTGAGAGGATCATTAGATTAGATAACAGTACATCTACAACCTGTTATGCAAGTGGGTAGATAATAATGAATCTTCTAAAGAAGAATCATTAGTTTTGACAGGAAAGTGCTCTCCTGTTTTGGAAAGAGACTGAGTTAAATTGGAGAAAGAAATGTTTTTTCTTGTTTCATTTTCCTCATGATAGGTCAACAGGCCTCACTTTGAAAACATGTTTCTCATCTTTGGTCCAACTAATGGATAAAATATAAACCCATCAATGACCGATACCTCTCCCAAGATGCTTTCAAAAACACTCAAACTTTATAAAAAAGGAATACGTCAACAATTAAGCACAAAGTGTTTAAGTTGGAAATTCATTTTTTCTTAAGGACTGTCACCAGAGCACTGACATAATCCAGACATTTACCTTAAAAGACGCGTGTTGGCTCTCACTGCCTCCTTGGATGTGGTCCTGAGGTTGATGTCGTCTGCAGGTCTTTTTCTCGCGTGGATTGATCTTAGATGCCTCGAGATGTGACCGGCGACCCTGAGCATTCAGTTCAGTCCACAGTGAGGCTGAAGAATGGAGCTGAGGGGTCAACTGTGGAGAGGGTCTGTCTGCTTCGACACCCAGGACCGGACTGGGGACTGGAGATGGGGCTGCCCTCCGAGATGCCAGTGCAAGTCTGTGTGGCAGTGGGCAGAAGCATGCGCTTGTGTGCACGACCGTGTCAGTGTGTGAATGCGTGAATGTGTTTGAGTGTGTCTCCCAGTGCCTGGTGTATGAACACAATGCCCTGCTGTTCCGCATCACCCTCCCTCCCTGCTCCTTGTCAACCTCTGTCCCAACCCTACAGCCCCTAACACCCATCCAACTCAGCAACCCATTTTCTCTTCTTTTCCAACTTTGTTTCACTTGTTCGTTTATGAGAGCCTTCTCTTTTCTTCTACCCTCCTCTTTCTTTTTCAATCTGTTTATGGGTTTCATTGAAGTTTTCAAGTGTATGCAGTCAGTCCTTTGGATTGTGAGTTTCTTATGTGGTATTGTGTTCACCGTCTGCCAGGGAAATATACAAATAATTGTAGAAACATGTGGTTCTTATAGCTTATTTTACAGATTTCAAGTTAATAAATATATTGAACATTTCTAATAGATACATATTCATACACTGCCCAGCCCAAAAAAACTCACATATCAATACATTCTCAATATTTAATAAATATATATACAATATATTAAAGAAATGAGGGGCTACTTGCTGCAGTTGGAGTTAATTTTTTTTTTCTTTTTTATAAAGGAACTGTCTCAATTTAACTAAGGACCTCTTTACACAGCACAGAAATTGTTGGGTGACCATTGAGCGATCAAAAATGGACTCAACGATCATCTAAGTCAAAAAAAGTCATGTCTGTGTAAATGTTTGGGAGATCCTTGTGCGATTGTTGTGCTTTGGCTCCGTGCTTTAAACTGTCTGTTCAGTCGGATCAGGCAGAGGGGTCATTGAGATAGTCGTACCCATTCCCTCACTGACTTCTCACCTATTTCTACCTTCGGAGTGGAAAAAATTGGTGTTCATTGAAAAACTGCTGAGAGATTATTGGGACATCAGTGAGATTGTTCAGGGCTTCTTCAGCATTTGTTGAGAGATTGCTTCCCTTGGCAATCGTTGAGAGATTGTTTTGGGCCAAGGCAAAAGTTTTAGGAGACCATGGTGACCATGGAGATCACTGGAAGATCATTGAGAGATCTCATTATTTTTTCATGGCTCAATGATCTCTCAATAATTGTCAACCCTGTGTAAAGGGAGTTTAAGCAAATAGTTTACATCCTTTCATCGATAAGTACTTCAGTGGTTAATAATGTTTCAGCTGTAAAAGTTATTTAACTCTAACTGATGCAGTAAGTAGCCTCTCATGTCTTTAATGTTAAAAAGATTGGACAATGCCAGGATCATCAGGTTTGTGACAGAATGGTTCAGGGAGAATGAAACATCATTTTCACTCATGGATTAGCCACCATGTGAAGAAGACTCGATGCAGCGATCTGATTTTCCATCATTAATAATGGTAAATGGTCTGAATTCATATAGCTCTTTTCCACACTTTGATGGTGCCCAAAGTGCTTTATAAAGCCTTGTATTCATCCATTCATGCAAGGCACTACCAAACCCCACTGGGAGAATTTAGAGTTTAATGTCTTGCCCAAGGACATTTCAGAGGCAGGATTTGAACCACTGATTTTTTCGTACATTGAATGACCCACTCTAACAATTGTGCAACAGCCTCCCTATGATAATCAATAAAAATAATCAAAAATTGCTGTAATTATAGATGGAAAAATATTATAAACCTTACTGGGACACTACATAAGCATTATGTAGCAAAAAGATGTCACAGTGAATGTCTCCTGTCATCAAAACCAAACATGCTGCAGGCAAATATTGCTTTTTTTTTGAGCTGGGCAGTGTATGTTGGGGATTTAACGGATTCTTAGATGCTGCAATAACTAGAGGAGATAATAAGGGGAGCAGCATTTTTACCACCATGCAGTCGACCCGGGCTAAAAAATGGATGAAGTCTGTCAGTGAAGTTATTTGTAAAGGTGTAAATGTGAGCTCCAGACTCCACACAGTAGAAGGACACTCTGCCTTCTGCATAGTCCAGGAAAACCCCCACCCTCTTGGGTCTCTGTTCTAGAGCCAGCGGGGTGACAGGAGAGCTGTTGGCCATGTACTGACCTCCGGCCTTCAGGCTTATAGTCCAGAACCCGTTGGCAGGACTGACAGTGAACTTGCCCTTCCTGTTTATGGACTGTCTGACAACACCCAGGTTCCACTCCATCTTCTCTCCTACCTCCACCTCCCAGTAGCATCTCCCACTGCTGAAGTTTTCTTTGGCAAGCACGTTTGCCACTCGGTCAAACCTCTTGGGGTTATCTGGGACCTCCTGAAGCTTGTCTGTGTGTCTCACCTGTTTTCTATCATCTGACACAGACAAGGAGGGGTGGGCTGTCTTAGCGCTCAGACTGATGTCCACTAAAACACAAGGAGGAGACGTAGAAGTTTAGTTTGTTTGTTTAGCCCATAAAGATCCAGCACTACTTTTGTGTCAGTTTCCAAGTGAGATTTTCTTTATATTCAACTTTTTTTAACCATGAAGACCTAAACATCCACCATCTACCAAATCCATCTACTGAGAGAAACTGTTTAATCCCTGTTGATCCATTAATACATGTCAATAATTGTTGTAAAATAGTTATTCATCTTTTCATTCTCATCAGATATGATCCATTTGGATGTTCAGAGGCTCTGTAGTTACCATGGAAACACCGTCATCTTCTATAACATTGATTCACCAGTAAAACCCATGGAGGTGGATCAGTGACAGTGAATGGACACAGTGGAGTTATGTTCAACTGATGAGAGATTTAACTGGAAAAGTCACTTTTTCTTCAGTTTTCTCTGCTTTTGATAAAATAATCCTCAACTTTAAACTTTTATAAACATCTACGTGATTTGTAAATTAAACATTGGAAAATACCTGATTTTCCCTGAAAAAACACAAAATACAAAAGACACTATTACAATAAGTGGCAATAAACCACTTAATGATGGTTAAATATACAGAAAAAAAATCATTTAGGAAGTGCCACAAATGTCCCACTGGGTCCTTATGGGTTAGTTTATTTTTTATATTGAGCACATAAAATCGTCCAAAAAATGATACAACACAAACAACCAAAATTTTGGATGATTGAAAAGGGGTGGGAAGAAGTATAACTTATAGACTCCCACCCCCTTTTTGTTCAAGTTATTCACATTTTTTGTGAAAGGATCAAGGTTCAAAGTTTTATTTATACCTGTGGGTAGATTTTTTTTTTGCAGAAAGATTGATTGCATTTGGCATTACATTACAAAACACACATTGAACCTGATGAGCAGGACAAAAGACAAAAAAAAAGTGTATTTTGGAAATGTATTTTTTTACAATAAACAAAGAGAAAAAAAAATGGATTTTCACAAATTAAACCCAGGTGCTGGATTTGATTCTTTAGTGGGCTGTTTATTGACCCATTGGCCTTATGTTTGGCACCTGTGTTTTACAACATTGATTCAACAGTAAAACCCATGGAGTTTAATCAATAACAATGGATGGAAACACTTGGTTTCTGTTCAGTTAATGATATATTTGCTGGAAAAAAAGTCACTTTTCCAATTTTTCTGTTTTGATGTAATAACCTTTAAATTTTCCCTCAGCTTTTATAAACATCCACATGATCAGTAAATTAAATATCGGGGAAAAAAACATGGTTTACACTGAAAAATGCAAGATACAGAGGATAATATTGTTATAAATCATGAAAAATCACTTAAGAAAGGTGAAATAGAATGAAACATTCATTTTGGAACTGCCATAATAGCAGCACTGAGCCTTTATGTATTAAGTTATGTTTTGTCTTACCTGTGTATTTCTCTATTCTTTTCAGTTCTGTCAAATTAGAAACACAACAACAAAGAAATTAATTTTATTTCTCAATATATATTTAAAAAATAGTGGGGGGTTTTTGTGTGTAAACTGTAGTACTGACCAGATTTGGAGAGCCTGCTGACTTCTGCCTTTATCTTCTCCATCACATCTGACAGTGCTCTTCTGGTTACCCCGATGCAGGGGTCAGTTTCTATGGTAACCCTGGACCAGTCCTTCATCTCAGTAGGGCACACAGTGGAAACTATGTTCTATGCAACAGTATGACAGTTTCAGTATAGCTGGTATCAGTGTTTAACCATCACATTGAGGGTAAAATGTGGAATTTCTTACCACTGTAACCTGTTTCGTGTCATCACTTTGATCACCATTTGCAGAAATCTGAGGCTCGGTTTCTGTCGTCTCCTTCCTCAGCTTTTGGATCTCCTGCTCCAGCTCTGTAACAAGTCTTTCTACTTTCTTCTCCTCTTCTCTCTGTCTCTCCTCGATTGCTGAAATAACCGCCCTGTGGCTCTTCTCCATGGCACTGACGAGGGTAGAGAAGATTTTCTGGCTCTCCCGAACCTCTCTGAGGTAAGAGTTCTGAGTGGACATCACTACCATTATTATTTAATTATACACTTTCAGTGTTTTTAGATTTATAGAAGCTGTCAACAAACCTTTTGGAGCTCCAGGCAGTTTTTTAACCTCTCTATCTTCTGTAGCCTCTCCTGAACCATTTGCTCAACATCTACAACCTGCACAAAGTTTTATAGTTAAATTAAAGTCATAAAGTTACATCACATATTAACCCATAAACACCCAAGCTGATCCAACCTTTGAATTTACTCTGAGCTTTTATGAACAACTTAATGATCAGTCAATTAAACATAAGAAAATAAATAATTTTCATTGGAAAAAATGCTAAATTCAGAGGATAACATTTAGATAAATGGTGATAAATCACTTAGGAAAGGTTAAATAGAAAGATAACTTAAGTGGGAAATTGTCACACTGAGTCTTTATGGGTTAAAATCATAAAGTTACATCACATATTAACCCATAAAGACCCAAACAGCTACTTCAACCAAAACCATCTACTGATTTAAAGTGTTTAATACCTGTTGATACACTAATCATATCAATACATGTAAATAATTGGTAGTTGATAGTAATTTTCTACAACATTGATTCACTAGTAAAACCACTGCAGTTGGATCAATAACAGTGGGTGGAGACACATGGTTTATGTTCAGTTATTGATATATTTGCTGTTAAAGTCAAATTTTCATCAGTTTTCTCTATTAATGATATAATCACCCTCACCTTAATCAGCACTTTTATGAACATTCATATCACCAGTAAATTAGTAGCCTTTGTAGCCTGTGCTTTTTTACATTTTTGTATATATAATCCCAGATGTAAGGATGTATTTTGTATATTTGCATTTGTATTTGTATCATGTTTTTGTTACTATTGTGTCTTGTGTCTTTAGTGTGTTTACTACTGCTGCTTGAATTTCCTTTGGTATCAGTAAAGTATCTCTAATCTAATCTAATTTAATTAAATATTGGAAAATACCAGATATTCACTTAAAAAAAAGTAAAGTAGATAGGGTAATATTATAATAAAATACTTAAGAAAGATTAAATAGAGAGAAAAAAATCATCTGGGGTTACAATCATCATCATCATCTGGGGGTCTTTATGGGTTAAATGATTAAATAGCAGTGAAAAACTATAAAATACCAGCTCATCCTCAGGTGCTTTCTCTGGTCGATTCTTCCTGTAATTGTCTGAAACGTCTGCCAGGATGCGGTTGATGCTGAGGTCCGGCCTGTCAGTAAATACCCTCTTACAGTGAGGACAGTATCGGGACTGATGTCGAGACCAGTAGTGGGACAGACAGGACAGGCAGAAGCTGTGTCCACAGGGTATGGTGACCGGGTTAGTGAAGATGTCTCTACACAGGGAGCACAGAAAGTGCTTCTCAGGGAGGAGACTGATGGTAGACGCCATATCTGGAAATACCAATGATGTGACAATGTTATCAAACTATGAAGTAAAGTTCCTCTGTGGTATAGGTGTGCACATGGAAGGGAGTGGTGTGTTTGAATGGTACCTAAAATTAAACAGAAACCACAACTCATGCTTAACCCTTTATCAAGCACGTGACTATTTTTTGTCATTTCTCCAAGACAGTGACAACAACATTTACGATGAGGCATTAATTTCAGGCACAGGGTCTGTAAGGTTCACCTCTGCACAATGAGTGTACCTGCTTTGTTAGGTACCGTGAAGTTATGGTACTAATGTACATAATTAATGATGTTCAGTGGGACAATGTGTATGTTGATAGATGTCTGGATCAGCACTTACTATGAGCTAATGTTCTTAAATAGGTTCCTTTGACCCTACATTTGTTTTCTTGTGTTTTTTATATTTGGGTGCTTCTATGAAACTGGGTTTGTTTTTGTATCTGGTGCTTTTTAGACCCAATAATAAGAGAAATTTAGACATACGCAGAGAAATCTGATTTGTTTTGGGTGGATGGGTGAAAACAAATATTTAACCTGGGCAGACAATGGTTACTGAGTACTTAGAGACAAACACAGAGTAAAAAACAAATATTTCCCATTCCAGCTCTGCAACATTCATACGCATTCATGAGTATGAATGCTCTGCAGCATTCATACTCATGTCAGAGTACATCCTGTACTTGAACAGATTCCACTGAACATTACATCATGTTTCACAAAAGGCAGGATATAGTTCTTTATATGCACTGAAGTCTCATTCATTTTCTTGCCAAAGGGGTTCAGAATAAAGCCTAACCCTGTTTTATGTTACTGTTTGTCTTTAAGAATTAATTTTAAAAGAATTTCTTTGTAATCAGGAAGGACGCAGTGTAGAGGATGTAATAGAAAATATGCAGTCAAACAGGTAGCAGGTAGTGTGGTATGTCATTATAATCGAGCTGAAACTCAACATAAAACAGTAGCTACGCAAATCTCCAAGTTGTTTTCAAGGTAATTCTGATTTTCTCCTAAAGATCTGATCTAACACTCACACCATAAGTACATCTGATTATGCAACATCTTCATCAATCATTAATAGGAATGACTTCTGTCTGGTTTCATGGTCAGAACCAGCCATATTTCTAGAAAACCAGAAATAACAATCAAAGTTAAGAGTGAAATCTTCTTACCTCAACCCGGCTTCAGTCAGTC
This sequence comes from Fowleria isostigma, assembly GCA_029814645.1. Taxonomy (NCBI): domain Eukaryota; kingdom Metazoa; phylum Chordata; class Actinopteri; order Kurtiformes; family Apogonidae; genus Fowleria; species Fowleria isostigma. The sequence goes on along the minus strand of JAPTGZ010000027.1, from coordinate 34,401,496 downwards.
GTGTTCTACTTCTACACACAGTTGAGTAGAAAACACAGATCCTCTAATGGTTTACACGTAACAGGTGTACTAAGCTGTGTGTTGTCTAGGAAAGAGGGCATTACTTTTGACAATGTCTCTCGCCCTGTAAAGACTCCACCCTAAATGTTATCTGAGCCACAAGTTAACTAGCCAGCGGCAACACCAGGAAATGTTAAAGACTGCAAATAATAGAGTTTGAAAGCCTGCGAAACCAACGAAACCAACAAGTTCCCACGTTCTGTCAAAATCAAAACCACATTTATTACAATAAGGTCATTTACAGGTTAGGATGAGATAAGGTTATTTTAAAGTAGGCGTCATGGTTATACTATTCTCATCTTTGTGTCATGGTTATAATGTTCTCACTCATGATAAAAAAATAATTAATGGAGAGACTTGATTAAAAAGCTAATTCATAATTTTTCATATGTTGGGATGATGATTTATTAGTAAGTGATAAAAAAGGGATAATAGTGTATTTGGCCTATGTTAAAAATATTAAAATGAGGATTTGCTATCTGTTCTGTGTGGACTACTTTTGCCTTGTAGGTATGGAAACAATAGAAAGAGTAACCACAGTTATAGATAAAATAGTTTTATTATATATTACATTTTGTGTGAAAACCTTTCACTTATCTGTTATGAAAATGCTCCTGCAACTGCCTGGATTTAACTAAGGGCGCCTTTACACAGCACAGAGAAGGAAAATTAGAAGTACTGATTAAGGTTCTTTACTGAGTATGGTATATGTGAACCAAAAAAGTGCTGACTCTGAAATGTACTGAAATGAAATATAGCCCTCTGAAAGACATGTCTATTTTGCATGTTTCTGTGCAAAGCTAAAAGAACCTCACGTCATATCAGACCAACAACAACAATTAGATGATTGATCGATTTATTGCCAACTTTTCAATCAGTCGCCAACTGTTTTTATGTTTATTTTATGTTTAAACATAACATGATATTAATGTCATTGTTCATGGTTCTTTACGTCAAAAGCGAGGAGCCGCAAAGAAGCGATTGATGAAGATTGAGTTGAAGTTGAGTCTGGAGGGCGGGGCCACTCGGTTCTCCATGCGCTTTATCGCCACCTGGGCGGTTCCTCCAGCTGACCCTCCCACTGCGCCGCCTATGATCCCATAAAGCACCATCCCTCCTGGTCCTTCTATAGCCCCAAACAGCGCCCCCATGACTGCTCCCACCACCAAACCCGTGCCCAGGCCCCGGGCCAAGGACGTCCTGAGCCAGCTGTTGTCCATCTGGGCTTTGGTTCTGATGTCCGCGCCAACGCTGGCTGTGTATGCGTCCTTCTGATGGTGCAGCTCTTCTGCGATGTACTGCTTCTCCAGCTCTATCCATCCTTTCTCTATCTCCGCTGCCCTCTGCTTCCTGATCCTCTTCTCCTCTTTCTTCACACTCTCCTCTGCTTTCTGGAAGGTACTGCTGGAGAAGAAGCCCCCTCCCAAAGACGCCACCATGCGTTCGATCTTCTGCAGCAGCTCTCGGTCTCGGCTGCGGTCTCTCCAGTTTTTGCTAAATACGTGAAAGCGTCCATCAAACTTCTCGATCAGTTCCCTCAAGTACCATTCGGTTTTCCTGACCCGGTCCTCCACCTCAGATCCTTCCAGACTCCCTTCGAAGGCCAGCAGGACCATGCAGTGTCTCAAACAATGCCTTCCAAAACGTTTCTTCAGCAGTTTGGGGGTCCTCATGTCATTCAAGGAGATTTTCTCCATATCAAAAGCAACAAGAAATGCGTGTGGACCAGGGATGCTCAAGCACTTGGACCTCCTCAGCTCCATCTTCCTCTTGGCTTTAGAAATGTCCTTCTCATAAATGTTGGGTCCATTGATCACAGAGACTCGTCGACCGGCCAGATCCCCCATGTTCCTCCTGGTGCTGGAGATGCTGGTTGTGTCCTTCGAAAACTCCTCCCGTCCAAGAATGGCATTGGTCAGAAGGAACTGAGAAGGTCCACTGCTACCAACCACCATGAGTCTGAGTTCAGTGGTAGAGCCTGGAATAAAAGAACAACTGGATTTAGAAAGACATAAAAAGGAGATGAATGAAAAGAACATGCATCTACTCACACTTCAAATATGATTCTAGAATAGAATAGCCTTTATTGTCATTGTGTATGATGAAATGAGGAGTCATATTCATAGTTTTGTCCAAATAACCCATATAAATAAAATAACCCAAATTACACAGGGCTACTTTTGTGGCAGTACCCAGTTGTATCGTTTTCTGTATTTAAACTTTTTTTAAGTGATTTATCACCATTTATCCCAATATTATTCTCTATTTTGCATTTTTCAGTGAAAATCAAGCATTTTCCTGTATTTAATTTACTGATCATGTTAAAGGTCAAATTTAAGTTGAGGTTTATTATATCAAAAAGAGAGAAGACTGAAGAAAAAAATTTGTTTTCAGTAAAATATATCATTAACTGAACCTAAACCAAGTGTCTTCATCCACTGTCATAGCACAAAGTTTCCAAAGTGTTCACACATTTTACAGTTGCATGTGTTTTCTCAGAGCAGTTATTGAGCAGATTAAGAAGCAACAGAAGAATACAAAAACAACCCACCCTGATTATTAACCAGCTGCAGATGACCAAAAACATGTATACATGCAAACATGTCGTCTGCGTATTTGGCACACATCACTGACACCCAAGCCCTGACCTGATACAAGCAGGAGGTTCATGCCCTGGTTTAAATTTTTGCTGAGAGCTCACTAGAGCACAACATATCAAAAACCAAACAGCTATGCTGTGGACCCTCAGGGAAAACGTCAGAGCTAGTTGACCCTCTGCACATCCATGGTCTGGGTGTGGAGCAGGTGCAGACCTTTAAATACCTGGAGACGGAGATGGACACCTGTTTGACCTTTGGACCACATGCAGACTCAGTCTACAAAAAGGCCCAACAGCGCCTCCACC
>JAPTGZ010000027.1:34296775-34309862 GCA_029814645.1 Fowleria isostigma | reverse complement strand
AGACCACTCCCAAAATCTAATCGATGGTTCCTTCTGTCATTTCCATCATGTCCTGAAAATTTTATCTAAATCAGTCCAGTAGTTTTTCCCGTAAAGTTGCTAACAGATAGACAAACAGACAAATGCTGGGAAAAACATAACCTCCTTGGTGGAGGTAACAATATTCTATGGCCATATTTAACAATGACCATCTTCAAGTTATGTCCAGGCTGTACAAAAATTACTGCAAAATGCCAAATTAGATTGATCTATAGTTTTTTAGTTAAGCTTTTGTACAAAAATAAATAAAAAGTTGTAAATGATATTATTCAATTAAACCTAATTAAATATTTTAAATCAAATACACAAACATTACTAAGTATTGTCACCACAGCACACACTGGCATATAAATTTGGCTACAACTGCAGAAAGAAATATAGGTGTATTAATATCATCTACATTTTTAATTTAGTTTAGTCAGTTGTCTAAAATCTGAAAGAGTTATGTTTGTGGCTGTTAACATTATAAACTATGTGATTTTAGTACAAACGTATCTTCCTACTGTAATAATCATTTACATGAGTGACACTTGTTTTTTTTTTTAATTACAGTCTTATCTGGTTGTGAGTGATAGTTCCAGAAATGCTGCATCTGTTCTTGTATCAAAGTAAGTAATCCATACATGATAATTACTACATTATGTGGTAATTACTGTATCTCTAAAGATTAGAATCATTATAACACTATTATGATAGTCCTGGTATTCCTCTAAATTTTAATAAACTATAACCTTCCAAAGAAAAAAGCTTGGGTATGAGACTGTCCCCACAGGCTTGTACTGTAGGCACTAGGCATGATGGGTAATCACTTGATCTACCTCTCCTCTCACCCTGATGTGTCCATCACTCTGGAACAGGGTCAGTCTGGATTCATCAGACCACATGACCTTTTTCCACCAAAACACAGTCCAATCAAAAAGATGAAACATCTTTGAATATTTGTGTAGAAACCTAGAAAATTAGACTGAAAAGAATACTTCACATTAGAGCTGCACGATATTGGCAAAACTTGCAATATGGGTATAGAGTTAGTCTATCTGATTAGCAAGAGTAACTGTGTATTAGCCTATCATCAGTTCATCATTACCTGTACTAGTTTACCATTATCTGTATTAGTATATCGGTGTCAGCCCCTCCTACAGCCTCACTGTCAGTATATCCATGTCGGTATATCTCTGTCTGTCTCAGCATTTGCCTGTCCAGTGACACTGTTAAGTATCCATAGACTACCTGCATCTATCTATCTGTATTGGTAGCTCCAGTAGCTTCAAGTAGCTTCCGGACCCAAGCTGTCCCATGATGCCAAGCAGCCCAAGTGTAAACACACCGAGCTGTCTCTAGGTGACGGCATAACTAGGCCATTTAAGTGTACAAACCTAAATATCTAGAACAGGTAAGTAAGACCATCAGCCGAGATGGACGCAACTGCCAAGACCTCGTGCTTACTTTCAGTCCCGCATTAACCAACATCTGGATAAGAACCCAGGACCGCTGGGAACCTAATGACTCATTCTTCAAATAAACCTTCCATAATCAACTGTTTGATCGGAGTGACGTCTTCAGTTAATACTGCCTGAACCAAACTAGAATTTCAGAGTGTCCACACTCTTTTTCAATTGCAATAACGATAATATTGCAATATTTCTCATTCACCTAAAGAAATACCAATTTTATCTATGAATAAAAATGTTCCTTAACAATGTTAAAATGAGCAAGTTGTTTGTATGCTGACTCATAATTTAAGACAAAATACGATCCTAGTCCAATCAATAACACAATTCTGTCCACAAGCCTGGTGATGCTACTACCATAGACCTTCAGGCACAAACACAGTCATATTTGGTGATTTTATTCACAGATAAAAATGTATAAATGACAAGGATGTATTTTATAATAACTTAAGTGCCAGAGTACCACCATGGAAGAGCTTTAACTCTCTCCCCCTTGGACGCTTACAAGGAACAACCTGTATATGTTACTAGTTCTACCCATGGAATATTTTGTTTTTCCGGAGTGTGGTTTCTTTTTCTGGTGACTAGAATTATCAGTACTTTGGCATAATTTGGGAGAAAATAATGACATTTTTTTATTATTATAATTTAAAAGGAAAAAAAAGAAAAAAAAATATAATAAAAAGTAAAACAAAATAAAAACAAAAAATAAAGACATAAATAAAAAAATAAATAAAGAAAAAATAAAGAAAGTGTATTATTTAATCCCATTGGTTGGCCTAATGTGGGATGTGGTCACCTCCACCTATCACAACATCTGTTACATTTGAAAAATGAACTTGTTTTAATGGTCGTCGAATCACGTCTTTAGTTGTCAATACTCATCATTAAGTGTACAGGGGATCGCCAGATGTCACCTTTATGGGGGAAAGAGTTAACAACTATATTCCATTGCTTGTCTGGTTTGGTAAATACTGCATATAAAAATAAAATAAAAATATAAGCGTTGAGGCCTTGACCAAAGTTGTGTTCTGAAAATATTCACATCCTTTCAACATTAATAACATTTAAACTTACATTCAACCAGCAGCAGTATCATTACTTCAGTTTATATGCCAGAAAAAATATAATGTTAGAGGGATAGAGAAAACCACTCTAGTACCCCATGGTGTGGAAAACAGAAAGTTACTAAAAAAAAAAAAAGACATTTTTGCACATTATTGTGTTACGAACATTGCACACTCTGATATCGCAATAGCAATTTTTTTTTTTTCACATATACTGTGCAGCCCTACTTTACGTGTATAAATACTATTCTAATGTAGTTATGAATTGTATTCTGCTCCTCAGCCAGTAGAGGGCAAAGTTGTCCTTAGAATGTCTTGACTGAATTTGTTTTTTCCACTTGAAACCTCTTATTACTTTCTTGTTTTATTGGACATGACTCTACAGGTTCATGACACGCCCTGATGTGAAACAGAAGCACCTTGGAGACTTTTTGGACTGGAGCCTCATGACAATAACCCAGACCAATGAGCAGTCCATGACTGCTCATTGGTCAGTAATAGTGCTGGATGGTGCCCTGCAGTCTCTGGTAACATGCAAACACACTGATCATGCTCAAGTCTGTGGTGTGACATGCACGCTATCTGTGTGTATGTTTGATGACAGTGTAATTAGTTTGCGCCGTTGTATTAAAACCTGCACAGAATAGTTTACAAGAGCCGACATGACTGGTATGTTTCACCTTATGTGCTTTGGCAGGTGTGTTATGTGCACCTGTTGTGTTTGCAGGACCTGCTGCTTTGACTCAAACGGTTCCTAAGCAAATTAAAAACTGCGAGTGTACCACTTTTCCTACCTAATGCCTTTTGGGTTCAATTGTTTACAGTGCAAATCTTTATTAATAATTGAGAAAATTTTCAAATGACTTCCTGTTTTCTAAGGTAAGGTAATGCAGCCCTCAAGCAAGCATTACACTGATATGGTTGGCACATTAACTTGCATAACATGTTTACAAAGCATCCCTTTGTACTTAATGTCTATGACATGAACCTGGCTCCAGTCTATGTGGTGCTTAAGGCGCTCAAAACTGGCTCTGTGTGATCACTCAGCAAGCCTACAGGACCTGTACTTGGGTGTTTTTTTCCTGTGTACACTGGGTGCAGTTTGTTCCAAAGAATGAAAACAAAAGCCATTTGTATCTAAATGCTCTTTTGGATGTTATATATGTGTTAAATGTTTTGTCAGATGCATTAGTGTTTGGAGTGTTTAATGTCTTTTTTGTGTGAAATCTGCATTACCTCACACTGACTGATCACCTCTTTATGAACCATAGGCAAAACTTTACAAACATGGAAAAAGAGACGACCTCCTTCAGTACGGTAGGCTCTTATTTATCTGCTAGTACGATTCTCCTAATGAAGCACAGCTGCATTTGATTTATGCGCAAAAAACCAGACTTCCATGTATTGGAATAAATGGAACATATCATCACATGGCTTGTTCCCCTCATTAGTTGCATTTCACCCACAGCAACTGCAATTTTTCTTTATGGATTTGATTTTGATATGTTAGTCTACAGGGGTGATATCTGAATACACTCAACATGTATTTCCATTTTTTTCACAAAATATTTTATTTATTTAGCATTAATGTTGTATGGTGCGGGTAGTATCCACATGCTACATTGTGTTCACAAAAATTAATTCAGATAATGCTCATCCCTTATTCCACCGCCCACTCACCCCACCCTTCCAAGAACATACAGAACTCCAATCCACGAAGAAAAGGAAAGAAAAACTAAACAAATAAGTAAATAAAAAAAAATATGTACAATTAATGTAAAACATAGACATAGGATCACCACTGTTATAGCCGTGCAGTGTACGTTATGATTTACAAGGACAAAAACAAACATCCATGTATTGGAATTAATGGAACATATTATTGTCACATGGCTTGTTCTCATTCAGTTGCAATTTGCCCACAGCAACTGCAATTTTTTTCTACATGGATTTTGATCTAAATATATTACTCTACAGGGGTGATATCTGAATACACTCAACGTGTAGTATTTCCTTTTATAATTACAGAGTTTTCCTGGGGATAAATTGGACTTGATATTAGATCTAAAAAAAGAATTTCTTTTGACATATGGAACTTGTCTCTCATTTATTTCTAGCTTACATGTATTCATAATTGATGATAGTTTCAGCAGTTTGCAATGGTGTGAGATCTACAAATGTGTTTAATGTGAAAATTTGCATATTGGAAATTAATAAAAGCATAAAGGCCAAAGTGAAACACATCTGACAACCTCCAATCAGAGAAAAAGTTCTCTGTATACATTCATGTCTGTTATTTGTTTGTGCATTGATTTACAATATTATGACTTTATTTGTGTATTTGTCTGAAGCTCCTACAGTTCTGCAGTGCCTTGAGAAGAGGCATCTATCAGACAGCAGCGAGGCCAAGCTGAGGAAGCTGGGTGTCAAACTAATCCAGAGGCTTGGCCTTACCTTTCTAAAGCCACGTTTGGCTGCATGGAGGTTACTAGTTCTCTTTTTTTTTTCCCTTATTTTGAGCTTCTGCACTCCATGTACAATACTTATTGTGTAAATTTCATTATATGTACACAGCTATACAAACAGAATGTGCTGTAAATACTATATACATAGAGAATTTTACATGAACCGTATACATAGAGAAATATACATAGAGACATTGGTTATAAAAATTATGTGTACACAGAATACATAATACATGAATATATATGGCTATTTACTCTTAAAATACAATACTAGTAGCCCATAAGGGAGTGAGAAGAACTAGAACTTATTTACTCCCACGGTTTAAATTATGTCAAAGAAATTGGCTGTAAACATGTATTATTACACCAAAACTAACTTTAACACAATGTACGTGACACAAATGTACCGAATCAAGAGAAATTAATACAAATATAACACAATAGAGTATAGGCACCAACATTATTAATAAAAAAAAGTAAATATATCTAATAGTGTCAGTAAATAAAGTAAATGAAAATCAACAAAACACAAAAGTTGATTATACATGATGTTGTGTAAGCCTCATCTTTAAAGACGGTGTCTGTGTAACACAATTAAATTACATATGTGAGAAATCTATTTTCTTCTTAATTTTGTATCATATAGCAAAAAATGACTCTTAAATAATAATAATTATTAATGGTATTAATGTAGTATTAGTATTATAATAAATTATATTATTAGTTGGAACTTAATATATTGAGTTATGTTCTACGAGTTAATTTTGAGAAGTTCTGTTCATATATATACATACTGTATACATATATGTATATGTGTATATATGTATATATATGTATATAGTATATATATATATACACTAGACTATTTATTGTGTATAAGTGATTTACTGAGAAGAAAGAGTTGTTTTTTTCTATAACAGATATAATGTTGGTATGGTGTGGTTGAACAAGATTGGAACATGGACATGAGTATGTCTTAAAATATTTCTTTCAATGTTTTTTTTAGGTATCAGAGGGGCAGCCGCTCCCTTGCAGCTAACCTGTCCATGTCCCAGACGACTGCAGTCACTGCTGCCGTGAGTCCTGATGTAGAGACACAAGATCAGGAGGAGGACTACGACATTCCTGAGGAAGTGGAAACTGTTATAGGTCAGTCTCTGCCTTAACTGACTCGGAAAAAGTGCCGTAATACCCCCGCAAAAAGAAATCTCATCTCCACATTTGTTTGCAGAGCATCTGCTGGTGGGACTAAAAGACAAGGAGACCATTGTGCGTTGGTCTGCAGCGAAGGGGTAACAACCTGTCTGAATTTAACTAAGAAAATTTGAACTGTTTGTAACAAGTCGTCCCTGTTGCTACTTGTCCCTGATCATCTGAATGTCAAAGACTGCACCTCTTAAAGAATTTCTGTGATTCAGTAACGGCCTATTTTATCTTATGCTTCAGCATAGGGAGGGTGACTGGAAGGCTTCCCAAGGAGCTGGCAGATGAGGTGGTTGGATCAGTGCTGGACTGCTTCAGGTCGGTTCTTGCTAAGGGCTTTTTGGCTCTCCATCACTTATGATTTGTAACTCTGGTTACACGTTGTGTGCTTGTCACAAAAAGGACAATGTTTAAAACGCTATATTTCACAAACAGGGTCCAAGGTTTTGTTTGTGTTCATTTTTAAGCTTCCAGGAAACAGACAATGCTTGGCATGGAGGCTGCCTGGCTCTTGCAGAACTCGGTAGGAGAGGCCTCCTGCTGCCTTCCAGACTCACAGATGGTAAGTGGCACAATAAGATAGATGGACGGTAGTGAACAATTTAAATGTCTCTTTATTCAGCATGTTTATAGTTACAATGCATCACCAAATCCTCCATGATACACTTATATATAATATAGAATAAGACAGTTTAAATATTAAGCCCCCATATATACATTCCTTTTCACCATTATTAATCAAGTGTAAGATCAAGGCATAATATGCACATACCAACGACAACAGGCTTTTTTTAATGACTGTCCTTGTGGCAGTACTTTAAACATGTCACATCTGCTCCTCTATGAGTAATCGAATATTTCAGCACTTAATTAACATTTTAACAATGACATTGAACTTTCTGGTAGTTTCATGTTAAGGCTTGCAGTACTGTTGGTAAGAGATATTTTATCTTTTTTTTTTCACCCAGATTAAGTTCTTAACAGCAGCGAGGCCGCCTCCTTAGAGTGCGCCCTGCCGCCTTTGCTCTCTTGTTTGGTTTATGGCAGGTATTTTCACCGTGGGCTCTGTTTGTTCTTTTCATGGCTTTTGTTTTAGTCTTTGTCACATACTTAGTCTTCACTAAAAATTCAGGCCTTCTAGTGTCTGTGGATTCCTCCAAGGGCCTGTCTTTAGTGCTGATTTCACACGAAGAGATGGCAGAGCTCGCGATGGCTAGTTGACAAAGCGCTAGCGCTGCCGTTTGCCTCTGGTCACACGGTTCTTCCTCGTCTTCTAGTTCCATCTCCGGTTGAAGATCTTCCGAAGTGCTCCGGGCGGGGCTAAAATGAGACGCTCGGAGGCTGAGGTTCAGAGGCAGCTCATTGCCTTTTGATTTCTCAGAGCACCCCAGTCTGTGCTCGGATGGACTCTTTTCTTTGTTGTGGTTTCTCGTGGAGAGGTTGAGTGGAGCCAGATCCTCTCTGTCTGTGTCATCGTCGTGTTCTGATGCAGTTTCAGGACTTTGCTCAGAAACAGATTTGGAAGAATAGCTACTGTCTTCTGTTGATCTGAAAGAGTCATGACAAGAAACACAGTCAAAAAGCTGAGCATTGTTGCAAATAGAGATGTAACGATATGAAAATTTCATAACTGTGACCGGAATTATCATGGTTTTCATTATCATCATTGAAATGTGCTCAAAATGTTCAAAAAGTGCCTAGTTTTATTTAGAAAAAACCCCCAAACAAATAAAAGAACACGTACAATGTACTTTCTGTTGGCAGACACATTAAAATATTAAGATGTTAATTTCAAACCCAATTGTTCACTCTATGGCCATAAGAAATAACTGCACTTTGTGCAAATTATAGATGAAATACTTTTCTTAACGTTCAGTGCTCATGTGTGAGATCTTAGTCTTACAAAGTTCAGAAGAACTGTTACAGAAAGGATGCTTTCACTATTTGATGTACCTTATGTAGAAATCAAATGTGCATACACTAACACTGACAAAGCATTGCAAACAGCGCATGTGCAGCTGCCTCTCCACGAAATGAGCAGTATATGATTTTTTTCAAAGTGCTGTAATTAAAGACAGTTTTAATGATTATTAGAATTCAAAATGGTAATAGTAACTGTCGGGAATTTTACTGCAGTTTATCAGTATACCAATAATCATTACGTCCCAGTTGCAAAGATGGCCTAATACACATCATTATTTATTCATTTATTTATTTTTATTTATTTAGAATATATCATAAAAAACAAGCCAAGAGATTTATACGGAGAAAAAAAACATTTGAAAAGGAGTGGGATGAAGTTTAATGTATATACTCGCACCCCTTACCCTGTCCTTCTACCTAAATTTCAGATCAGATCCCATAAGTAACTAAAAAAATCCTACACATAACAGACTAAACTCCGATTAAGCACAAAACGCAAAAATCCCATACATGTTTGTAAATAATGTGATGTAGCCAGTTCTTTCCTTACCCTCCATCCACCGGCAGCGTTCTCAGCTGCAGCAGGCTCTCTGCTGACTCCTCTTCTCTTGAGTCTGGTTTGTTGGGTTGTGAGGCAGTACTGTTGTGTTCCCCCAGTGTGGTGTAGTGAGGGCCCTCTGCGTCTCTCTGGATGATCTGTGCATGGCAGGGTCTGTCAGGAGACCCTAAGGCCGAACAGCCCTCTTTAGGACTCAGCCTCGTCGCCTTCTCTCCACTCTGCCCCTGGCTGTTCTCCTGTCCCGTAGGTGTGTTCAGGCTGTTGTGAGCCGAACGTAACTGCATGTATAAGTCATAGTCCTTGGGGCCGAGGCTTGGGCTGTACACATCCAGTGGAAGATACCGGTGTCCTGTAATGGGCATGGAGAGCTCGTGGGGTCTGTACAGGCTGTAATGCAGAGGCGGGGCCGGGTGTAGGGAATGGCAGTACCTGTACGGGTACGGGGGAAAGAGGGGGGTGTGAGCTGGGGCGACAGGTTGCGGGACCACCGGCCTTTGGGGATCCAGAAACTCCGTCCTAAAGGGAGGGGAATTTGGCTCACTGGTGTGGGGGTTTGCTGGGAGGTAATATGTTGGATAGAGATGCTGGTCAGGCAGCAGATATGGAGGGTATTCTGGGACCATTTGAGGAGGGAAGGGTTTTAAAGGAAGAGATGGGGAAATGGTCCCCCAAGGAAACCCAGGATGGTTGAGAGTCGGAGCTTTTGACTCTTCTGTCTGCTGCGTGGGTGGTTTCAAGGCATCTGGGCCGTCACGGTTAGGAGTGACAGGGGAGAAAGCAGATGGGCGTGGCAGAGCCTTGGCCCCATTGCTATCCCTGATCTCTCTATCTATAGTTGTATTCACGCTCTGGCTTTCCTTACCGACTTGACTCTCACAGCCGACGTCTACTTCCTCTGCATCATCTGCGCTCTTCTTCTCCTCCTCTGCATTGTTCTCTTCAGTTTCCCTTTTTTCAGGACTGCTGCTCTGAACGGGTGGAACGGTGGTTGTACAGTCCTTGGGTTTAACAGCGACCCCCTTTGCTATAGCTTTGACCTGTCTAGCTGTTGACCCATTTTTCTGCGTCATTAGGGAGATGGAGTTTTTACACAGATTGTATTTCATGTGGTTGAAGAGATGAGACTTTTCATTGCAGGTGAAGGGACACTGGAAACATTGGTACTTGAAGGGTTTTCCTGGCGGCCGGGGGATGTAGTGGGGTCTTTTTGGTTTGCGTTCCTGAGCGACGTCCATCTTGACTCTGATGCACGTTTACTGAAAAAACAAAACACAGTAGTAGTGGTTTTAAGTTTGTTGGAATCAGAATCATCTTATTTGAGTAGCTCTCAAAGGGGTTTATTTCGACTTCAAACTTCAAGAAAACAAAACCATTCTGGTTTAAACAAATTTAAAATGGTGTAGACATTAGGACGGTATGTCCAAATGGAACCCAAGTATAAAAATACTGATTATGAGATCTATTTGACTCACTGATGGGTTCAGTATGACCGTATCAGAATGATAAAAGCATCTTAACTGCTAAAGCTGGATTTTTAGTCACGTGTCACTACCTACGCCATCACTTCAGACAGTGATGCAGAGGCCCACAGAGCCTTGATGTGCACTTTTTCCAGATTTTAACCATGCAGTACGGCAATGCAGAGACACCGCCTCCTGGTTGGTCAATTTATGATCATGTGATGCCAGGACTATACCAACAAATGTTGTGGGACTCTTATCTTGTCTTTTCCTTTTTACTCTTGATAAACCTGTGTGGTTGTGCATATTAATAAACTCACATAATTAAACTAAACTATACCTTTATTTGATTAGTATAATCAGCAATTATTAGATTTTGGTATTCCCCTTCGTTCATCCTATTTTTTTGTTCAGCGGTCGACGTTGCCTCTTTCTTTGTCATTTATGCTGGAATATTTTTAAAAAGAACTATATGTTCATTAGCTTCTACGAAGTCATGCTCCGTATCGGCCGCTATTAAAACAGAAAATGCCAACCAGAAGACATCAGAACCATGGAAACAACACCACAGTGTGGAGTTTCAGCTTTAAAACCAGCCAATACCAGCATTACTGCCACCTTCCAATTTGGAGGGAAACCACAACACTTTTCTACAGTACACTCAAGTACAAAGGCATACTGTAGTAGCATTAGATATGGTGTGCACAGTAAAAATACCAGTGTTAATGTAACACCCACACTATGTATAAGAGCCTACACTATAGCAGCGTAGGCTCATATAGACGCTGTGGGTGTTACATTAACATTGGCATTTTTAGTGTGTACCTATGTGACGCAGAGCTACATATAAATCCAGCTTAAGAGGAGATGACCTTGGAGTTTTCTTGAGATTTTACATGGTTTAGACATCCTTTTTTTTATATATGCTGAATAATTTGTGAATCATTGCAGGTTTTGTGCCAGATTCTTATTAAGGTGTCTCTCGAGTCGTCTGTCCACTAGGGTTGTTTGACTGGTTCACACCAAGATAAGTTCCTACTGTTGTTTTTTTTTTAAGCTGCTCGGGCAGTAAAATCTCTAGCCACACAAAACACTGCACCCTCAGGCTAATGTATTTCTTCAACTGCGAGTTCACACTGGGCTGAACACCGAACGCAGCAACAGGTAAATATGGAAACCAGTTCACTGTATGCAAAAATGGATCCACATGTTTGCATAGGTGTACTCCTGCCTTAATGCGGTTTCGGTTGATTGACAGTCGCCTGAAAACACCTCAGCTTCACCTGTCTGAGCGTTCTGATAACACTCGGATCATCCAGTAAACTTACACAGTCACTGCTACACGGCTAGATACAGTAGGCAGGTGTCGGGGCAGACTCGGCACTTACTAAGACAACCCCGGAGGGCATGCAGAGACTTGCTTTCTCACTCAACATTACTAAACTCTGCGCTGTTGGCGTGGGAACCAACAGCCACCTGCTTCCCATGACTACACCTGTGGGATGCACTCATCTCTCATTCATCATTTAATGAGCTCACAGGCTCCGGAGAATATCACAAGTCAGTCTTAAATACATCTCCGTTAGTGGAACAACTGAAACCAGCCATTTCTGTTGCAGGGGAAAGGGAAAAAAAAACCTCCTCAGCCTCTCCCTTTGAGATGAAACATCACCTAAAGCTGTGAGTTAAGTGTTGCTGGGTGCCGCATGGACGAACCGGCTTGTCATGCACTGTCGCAAGAAGTTGTCACTCAAGTTTCTGTTCAACTGTAGTAGCATGCACAGCCACTCCCTTTTAAAGAGCTGAAATTTGTCAAAAAATCAATTTTAACAGTGTATTTCTTTACTGTTAATATTGCCTGGTCAAAATATTTCTATAGATTTTTTTGCCTTTTTGTAAAAATAAATGTTTTTTTTATATATATACTTTTATGATCAATTTGTTAATGCTACAAGTATGTAAAACTTTTTTTGTTGTTAAAGTCAGCTGTAAGTATCTATCACATCCAGGATTATCTCTATTAAAGTCAGTGAAAGCCACATTTTGTTCAACTTTTGTGACAACAGGTGCACTCTTTTACAAATACAGATAAAAATAACACTGACAAGTACTTTCTCAAACTAGTGATAGTTTTTGCTAATTGCATAGAAAGTCTCAGACACATAATTAAAAATAAAGCCGTGTAATTAAATGCTGTTTTCTCGTCAAAGAGAGGCAGCAATTAAAACCATCGTCTTACCTGCTCGGCTCGTATCGGCGTCTTCCTCCTTGAGTTTTTTTGGGTTTTCAGTGAGCCTCTCCACAGTCAACACTCAGTGACGGTGGATCTGGTCACGATGTTTACCAGCGTTTACGCCGAGAAGTTTCAAGTGTGTTTGTGAATATGTGTGATCGTGCATGTGTGTGCTGTATTTAGTGATGTTAGTCGTGTGGTGAGTTCCTCTCTCTGAGGTGTTTTCTCACTTGTGGGTGGAGCTTTATCTTAAACAGCAGGGCCCTCAGGCAACATTGATGTACCTGATATTAGTCAAGCCTCAAGCAATGATTTACATGATGGGGTGGTGTGGGGGCTCCCAGTATTTCTTCCTCTTTTCTGCTTTATTTATATTTTTGTTCTTTTGATGAAGTGGTCACGCATGTGTCCTTCTGCTTGTGACTGTAAATAACATGTTGGTTTGAATTAACACTTGGAGTTTCTGGTGAAATTCAATGATATGCAGATAAACTCAAGATGTGGCATTCATCAACTGGATAGTCAATCAGTGCTAATCTTTTATATTTTATTATTAACCTATAAAGATCCAGTGCTACTTTTGTTTCTCAATATTTAACCTTTTTTAAGTGATATATATTCATTTGCTATAGTAATATTCTCCGTGTTTAACATTTTTCAGTGTAAATCATGTATTTCCTTATGTTT
>JAPTGZ010000027.1:34210438-34220888 GCA_029814645.1 Fowleria isostigma | reverse complement strand
AAAAAAATGTATTCTTTAATCCTATTGGTTGTCCTAGTATGGGTTGTGTTCACCTCCACCTATCACAGCATCTGTTAAATCTGAAAAAATAGAACCTGTTCTAATGGTCGTCAAATCATATTTTTAGTGATAGAGAGAGGGTGATAGAGGTGTCAAAACTCGTCAGTAAGGATACGAGGGGAGTCGTCAAATGTCGTCTTTATGGGGGAAAGAGTTAACCCATAAATAACCAGGGCTACTTTTGTGTCACTTCCCAATTAAATTCTTCTTTCTAGTTAACCTCTCTGAAGTGGTTTATCAACATTTAGAATTTTGTTTTGAATTATGTATGTTCCTATATTTAACCCATAAAAACCCAAACATCCACCACTACCAACCAAAACTACTGATCTAAACTATTTAATACCTGTTGATCCACTAGTCCTATCAATACATGTAAATAACTGGTGTAAAATGCAGTTATTCATCTTTTCATGGTCATTAGATTTGACCTGAGGCTCCATAGTTACCGTGGAAACACCGTCATCTTCCACAACACTGATTCACCACTAAAACCCATGGAGTTTGATCAATGACAGCGGATGGGGTTGTTTGTTTTTACATTCAGTTATTGATATCTTTTCTTCAGTTTTCCCCCTGTATTCATCTAATAACCTTTGAATTAACTTGACTTTTCATGAACGTCTATATTAAATATAGGAAATTAACCCGGAAAGACCCAATGCCACTTTTGCAGCAGTTTGCAAAATATTTTTTTCTCTATATTTAAGCTTTTTTAAGGGATTTATCACCATTTATTCTAATGTTATCTTTTGTATTTTCCGTTTTTTTCAGTGAAAGTCAGGTATTTTCCTATTTTTAATTTGTTGATAATGTAGATGTTCATAAAACTTCAGCTTAAAGTTGAGGGTTACTATATCACAAACAAAAAAACTAAAGAAAACATGACTTTTTCATGAAAGATATCAACTTCATGTAAAAACAAGTAACTCATTGATCCAACTCCATCTTTATCACCATTCATCATAATATTATTCTTTCCATTTTGCGTTTTTTTGGTGAAAGTCGAGTATTTTCCTATATTTATTTTACTGCCCATGTACTTTAATCATCCTGCTGAGATTACATTTGAGGGTTATCATACCAAAAACAGAGAAAACTTGAAAAAAAAGTGACTTTTTCAGTCAAATCTATCATGAACTGAATAAACCAAATGCCTCCATCTACTGTCATTGATCCAACTCCATGGGTTTTATAAGTGAATCAATGTTGTAGACGATGACAGTGTTTCCACGGTAACTACAGAGCCCCTGAATTTCCAAATGGGGTCATATCTAATGACCATGAAAAGACGACAAACTGTATTTTACACCAAGTATTTACATGTATTGATATATTTAATAAATCAGCAGGCATTAAACATTGTAGATCAGTTGACGCTCTTGGTGGAGGTTTGGGACTTCATGGGTTAAACATATACGACTCAAAGAGCCAAGACTATACACAGGAACTCTCCAGCTTCCAATTCATAATTTACACTGAGCTCAGTTTCACATAATCTTCTCCAATCTCTCGGAGCTTTTTACTCCCCCGGGGTGAGTCATAATATAGAGCAGAATGGCGACTCTTTTAACACCTGCGCAAAAAAAAAAAAAAAAAAAAAGGCTTCCTTGTTTGTCTTCAAAGTTTACACCAATGTGAGCGTGCAAATTACAGTATATACCGTCGCAAAAAATAGAGCCCAAGAATGACCTCAGCGCAGAGTAACGCAGCACGACCCATCCACTACATCTGGTTCACTTTAGCTTCAGCATCAACAAGTGCTTCCACCTCCAGAGTCCCGCTACGTGCTTTCTCTTTCAAAAACACGCACAGCACATATGAATCACGGACGACGATGTGCTAAAAAGCCTCGCCGATCACTGTGAAAGCATAGCACTCAATGTATATTTCATGAGGCATTATATACCGTATTATTCATGCTGGTTTACTCAGGTTTTTTTGTTTGGGAGACAAAGCGCCCGACAATGGATTCATGGCACAGTGATGGAGGATTAGAATACCTAGAGTCCACAAAGCCCACAAGGGTTCTTTATTCACTGGTGGGGCCTATTCATAATTGTATTAAGCGATTTTCTGTGGAGGAATTCATGTAAATCAATCAGAGAAAATTCTTTAGATGAAAAATGAGTCATGTTTTAAAAGCAGGCAGAGCAGTGGGGGGATGAGAGAGCCGACTGGAACCAGTGGGTGTGGACTCTGGAAGATGTAGTATGATAAAACTTTTCTTTTTTTTTCTTTTTTTTTTGGGGGGGGGGGGAGTGTACCATGAGGTATATAAAAAAAATCCAGACTTCCTCCAGCAGCCGTGATGTGTTGGATAATCATCTTTCAACATCAAAAAACAGGCCTGATGCAAAACAGAACAGACTCGACAAGAACCATTTCCTACAGGTTTCTTCCGAATAATCTGTTGATGGTTGGATGGATGACAAAAATTGAAGTATTTTCTTATTTTTTTTTATTGTGTTTTTTTTTTTTTTGTAACGTTATTAGTTGTGTGCAAGTGCATTTTGTATTTTTATGTACATAGAGAGTCTGTTTGCCCTGTTTTGTTTTGTTTTTTTACTTGTTTTCTTGGTTAATAGAAGAAAATCTTAATAAATACATTTAAAAAAAAACAAAAAAAACAAAATGCAATAAACAAGTCAGACAAGTTTCAGGAAATATGGATCATTTTCTTGGGAATAATAACATATTTGTTAATCGTTGGATAGATGACACAAATGTATTTATTTAATTGTGAGGTTATTGTCTGTAACATTATTAGTTAGTTTTTTTGTGTCTGAATTTTGTATTTTCTTTATACATATATTCTCTCTATGTGCCTAGTTGTGTTTTTGTTACTTGTTCTGTTGGTTAATAGAAGATAATTTTAATTAAATACATGTTAAAAAAAAACAAAAACAAAAAAAAGCAAATCAAAAAATGGGCCTAATGCAAAATGCTTGAAAAGTTTCAGAAAATATTGACTTTTTTTTCCTTTAGAATAATACATTAATATACGTCTTGATGGTTAGATATTTGATTTATTTGATTTTGTTTTTTGTCTGTAATATTATTTGTAGGGTTTTTTTGTGTGTATTTTGTATTTTTAAACACATATATACTCTGTATGTGCCTCTATGTAACTTATTCTCTTGGTTAATAGCAAAAAAATCTCAATAAGTACATGTTTAACCCATAAAGATCCACTGCAGACCCAGATGAATTTCCCTCTCTATTTTACCTTTCTGAAGTGATTTATCACCATTTATCATAATATTATCCTCTGTATTTAGCATTTTTAAGTAAAAATCAGGTAATTTCCTATATTTATTTTACTGCTCATGTACTTTAATCATCCTGCTGAGCTTGCATTTGAAGGTTATCATACCAAAAACAGAGAAAACTTTTTAAAAAAAGTGACTTTCTCAGTAAAAATCTATCATTAACTGAACATAAAACTAAACGTCTCCATCCACTGTCACTGATCCAACTCCATGGGTTTTACTGGTGAATCAATATTGTAGAAGATGACAGCGTTTCCATAGTAACTACAGAGCCTCTGAATGTCCAAATGGGTCATATCTGATGACCATGAAAAGACGACAAACTGCATTTTACACCAAGTATTTACTTGTATTGATAAGATTAATGGATCAACAGGTATTGAACACTTTATATCAGTAGATGTTTTTGGTCACTGGTGTATATTTGGGTCTTTATGGGTTAAAAAAAAATTGGGCCTGGGTCTGAAAAGAGGCTAACTTTACCCAGGCTTTGTGTATGTTCAGAAGAAAAGAACACATTGACTGAACCACCTTAACATGGGCCTAACCCCGTCTATAAACCTGCTTCTACTACAGTCCTCATGTCTGGAACAACGCTGCCTTTGTTCCCTGTGTGTGAAGAGTGGAAAATGAAGGAGACCGCGGTCCTGTGCTGCAAATCATTTGAAACAGATGGGGTCACAGGTTTGGTTGTAGTTTATAACAGCTACGCTTACCGAGTATCAGCCCCAGGAGTGATATCTTGTGGGCCAGCTGCTGCTTTCAGTGGAACTCAATGCAGGTAGTTTGGCAGGCGGTCGCTCCTGTGACATGTCAGAGGTATTTATTTGGAAACACAAAATAGAGCTCTGTGGAGCCACTAGGCCGCTATAAATCATCTGACGCACTCCCTGCAGATGAATGGTTGGTGACAAATTTAAATAGAGAGATTTTCTATTTTGACGTTGAAGTTTTCATCGGAAAAAACATCATATATCGTCCTGAAAAGATGGCTTTTTCTTCGTTTTTTTCCTGATTTGATATAATAACCTTCAAAGTTACTGTGCGATTTCATTATCATTTCCTTGATATGTGAATTTAACATGGAAAAGCACTTGATTTACACTGAGAAGTGCAAAGTACAGAGGATGATATCGAAGCAGATGGTGATAAATCACTTGGGAACAACAAAAAAATATCATTTGGAAGGTGTGACCAGAGTAGTTGTGGTCTCTAAGGGTTAAATAGAGTATAAAGATGCATAAATGGAAATACTGAAGTACGTCAACAAGATACTAATGTACAGTGGTAAAGTAGCAACATAAATACATACATAAAAAAGACATATTTTTTCTATTTCTTTTACTTTCCAGAAAGGGAAAAAAAAAAAAAAAATCTATCCCTGCTCCATTGACAACAACTGAAAGTAAATGTATTAGAATAAAAGGTAGAACATCAGGAGGCTGTCTCTTATTTAAGTTGTTTAAGTTTTTTTTCTCTATTAAATGCACATTTTTTAAAAGTTTTCCTGTGTTTTATTGACAACAACTATAAATAAATGTATTCAAATATGAAGTCGTTCTCTTTTTAGGTTTCAGTTTTCTTGCCAAATTCACATTCGATGACAGTATTTATCTTCTTCATTAACATTAACTGACCTCAAAAACCTGGTCATTATCATGTTTACGTCCTTCAATTTACTGTACTATCACGATAATAAGAATAATACATTTTATTTATAGGCGCCTTTCAGGACAATCAAGGTCATCGTACAACATTGTTAAAATAATAAACAATAAAATGAGACACATACATATAAAAAAAAAAACATAGTTAAAAAGGACAGCAGACAAAATTAGGTCTATGGATCTGAGTAGGCTTGTTTGAATAAATATGTTTTTAGCTGTGACTTGAAGGTGGTGACGGAGTTTTTGATGTGATCTGGGAGGTCATTCCAGAGGTGGGGGCCTAAATCATTTAACAAATGCAAATGTAAAACCATATTACCATAAACCAAGAAATAACAATGTATTAGAATATACGGTTGAAGATTAGGAGGATTTCTCCTTTTATTCTTAGGTTAAAGTTAAGTCTTCTTTGATGCTTTGACAACAACTATAAATAAATGTATTAGAATTAAAGGTTGAATATTAGGAGATGTTCTCTTTTTACATTTGGTTTTCTTCAATATCAAATTCACTTTTAATTATTATTATTCATTTATTTGCTTCATTGACATTAACTGACCACAATAACCAGGTCATTACCAGGTTTACGTCCACTAATTTGCCGTACTATCGTTTAATAAATGCCACTGTAACAGTACAAACCAAGACGTAACAATGATTAATTAAGCATTAAAGATTAGGAGGGTTCCTCTTTATATTCTTACTTTAAGTTTAAGTGTTCTTTGATGCTTTAGAGCTGTTCTCTTTCTACATTTAAGTTTTTTTTTATGGCAAATACACATTTAATATTAGTATTTTTTGCTTCATTGACATTAACTGACCACAATAACCAGGTCATTACCAGGTTTACATCCACTTATTTACCGTACTATTATTTAATAAATGCAAACCAACAAATAACAATGATAAAAACCAGAGGCTGAAGATTTGGAGGCTTTTTATTTTTCTGCTTGGGTTTTCTTTTGAGCCAAACACATTTAATCACAGTTTTTATCTGTTTTATTAACATTAACTGACCTCAGTAACCAGGTCATTACACGTTTATATCAAACTTATCATGCCATCATTTAATAAATGCAAATGTAATAGTACACACCAAAAAGTAACAGCAATAAAACAGATTTGTAAAAATAAAAGGTAAAGAAGTGTTTCATATATTGCTTTCATTTCATTTTATTCATCCTGATTCTAATTTGAACAGAATTTCATGCTTTCCCGTTCTACTTGTCAGCACTTTTCCGCTCCAATTTCTTCTAATTCCTTTCAAAGACCTCATTCTCAATATGTTTTAGCTTTTGAATCTTTTCATCTGTGACTTCACTGGGATATTTGTGATTCAAAGTAACCCATGTGACTGTACGCTTCTCAACAGATGAGAAATTTGTTTTACTTTTTGTTGGACACAGGTGTTTATGATCCTGCCAGATGCAATACTTTATTATTATTAATGTATATTAAAGGAAAACCATCCAAAAGCATCCAAACTACAGAGCCTCTGGGTGGGTCAAATGTGATGACCATGAAAAGATGACAAACTGTACTTTACATCAGTTATTTACATGGATTGATAGGATTAGTGGATCAGCAGGTATTAAATACTTTCCATAGGCTGTTTGGGTCTTTACAGGTTAAAGGCCTCATTTTCAATATGTTTTAGCTTTTGAATCTTTTCATCTATGACTTCACCAAGATATGCATGATTCAGAGCAACCCATGTGGCTGTATGCGTCTCAACAGATGATAAATTTGTTTTATTTTAGTTTGACACAAGTGTTTTTGATTCCACCAGACACAATACTTTATTACTAATGTATAACAACCCATGAAGACCCAAACAGGCACTAGTGACCAAAAGTATCTACTCATGTAAAATGTTTAAATATAATTGAGGGACATTTTTTGTCCCATTTCCAGGGTAACATACCAGTCGACAGGTACAGCTGACATTTTTTGCTGTTTTCATCCTAAAATCAACATAACCATAACGCCACATGACATTTTTACAGAAAGATTCTTCTAAAGATCATATATATAATTGAGTAAAATTTAAAGTTATTTCTACAGATATTGTAGTAACACTGTTGACATAAGAGTGTGGTAAATACACACTTGACTCACACATTACATTATATTAAATAAGTCATAAAGAGGAGAAAGAACATATGTTGGAGTCTGTCCAGTGTTTTCTTCGGGAGGAAATGACATCATGTGGAGCAGGTCATGTGATCTGGAACTAACACACTTCCTTCAGAGGTGTTTTTCTAATGGGTGACTTACAATTTGTTATTGTCCATATAAAATTTGATATATTGCCAAAAAATAAGTATCTATCATGATTATCACAACTTAATAAAAAGAACACAATCAAAGCCATTTTTGAATATGATTATTTTCATTATTGTTTAACTAATTAGTAGGTGGTTGTTAGGTTATCTAGTTGACATTTTAGCATATCCAGTCATTTATTAATTATTTATCAGTCGTTTGTTGATAAGTAATTGTTTCTGTAATTAAAGACATGATCATAATGAACATACAAAACATTAGTTTTTGTTACTTTTCATAAAGTTGTATGCAAGATATATCCCATGGACTTCAAAAGTCCCTCAATTATAGATTGACCCACCTGTTGATCCCCTAATCCTATCAATATATAAAGATACTTGGTGTAAAATAGTTTGTCATCTTTTCATGGTCATCAGCTATGACCCATTTGGATGTTAAGAGGCCCCGTATTTACCATGGAAACATCATTATCTTCTACAAAATTGATTCACTAATAAAACCCATGGAGTTGGATCAATGACAGTGGATAGAGACACATGGTTTATGTTCAGTTAATGACAGATTGGCATGAAAACTCAACTTTTTCTTCAGTTTTCTCTGTGTTGATAATCACTCTCAAATTAAATCACAGCTTTTATGAATATTTACTTGGTCAGTAAATTAAGTATGAAAAAATACCAGACTTTCATGGAAATAATGTACAATACAGAGGTTAATTACAATAAATGGGGATAAATCACTTAAGAAAGGTTAAATAGAAAGAACAAAATATTTGGAAACTGCCACAAAAGTAGTCAGTGGTTCTTTACGGGTTAAAATAAAAGTAAAAAGCATCCAAAGCATTTTAAAGGTGGACACCTGACAGATTAATGTGGAGAAGTGGAGATAAATGAGAGTCACACCAGGGCAGAGTGGAAAAAGCAACACAGAAAAGTGCAAGAGGCAGGATCAGAACAAGAAATAATAAAAAAAGGAGGCAGGGGAGACAAAGAGAGCAAATCCAATTTACTAGCTATATGTGATCCTATCTCCACAGCAACTCTTTGTGTGTCCGGCGAGCAGTTTGTGAGCTTTGGCACCGGCCGACTGTTCTCCCCATGCAAGCCCCCTTTCCTAACTGCCACCCCTGAAAAGACCAGCAGACACATAAGAGATGAACACGATGAGGGCAGGAGATAAAACGTGAAGCGATGTGGGGAGAAGAAGACGAAGAAGAAGAATGGAGGGGAGGAAAAAATAAAGCGAGAGTGGGGGATCGGGAGGTGATGAAGTGAGTGGAGACTTTGAGAGGGGGAGTCGCAGGACATTCCTGAGCCAGCTGTGGGTTGGAGGGGGAATTCTCACTGAATGCCTGACAAATAAAACAAGACACAGGCTATTTCAGTATTCCAGGCAAAAAAAAAAAAAAAAATGAAAAAAACACTGGCACATCGCAACGGAATGAGGGGGAATTGGAGATTTTGGAAGGAAAAAGAGGCAGGCTAATGAGAGAACCAGCAGGCTGCACGGTCCGGTAAAGCAGGCCCGAAACCACAGCAGTCCAGCGGTTAACCTTTCACTGCCTCTCCCTCCGTCGTCTTCACCAAAATGGAGGAGGAACTGGCAGCAGGAGGAGTTGTTTGGTCCCGACAGCGAACACATTCCTCTCACAGACAGACAGGTGGTGGGGCTGTTTAATAAATACGGGATTTGATGGAGGGAGTGAGGGGGTGAGGTCAAAGGTCATCACAGACTGTAAACAGCGGAGTTGAACAGTCATAATATGGCTACTGCTCTAGAGGGGATACACGGCCCTGACTCGGCTCATAACTCCTCGCTAATGACTCACCCTTCCACCGAACATGGCCGAAAACCTAAACACTATTGTTCCTGTGAAATGACCTGACACGCGAGGGTCAATATATTAAGTGGCGCTCGATTATTACCGCAACAATAAGCAGCTCAAACAATTTTTCTGTCAAAATTAATCTGGGGGGAAAAAATGGTGATTTGTGTTGTTTTCAGCTGCAGTAATGCAAAAATACCACTAGGAGAAACAAAAATTTGCAACAAAAAAAAAATCCATTAACCCTTTAATACCTGTGATATTATTTCAATGAAACGTGCTGCTGTGAATTTGAGTCTGTTTCAGGTTCATTAAAGCTGCTGTGAGTATGTGCTTATGTTCCTTTTTCTTCAGTGGTTTTGTTTGACTGTGTGTCAAATCAGGGTGGAATAACAGAAAAAGACAAAGGCTACGTTGAGACAGCAGGTCTTAATACACAATCTGAATTTTTTGGTGAAAACTAGTGTATACTAGTGGAAACTTGTGTTATAAAATAATGTGTTATGTATATTGTGTCATGTCATTTTCTTCCGCTTTATCCAGGTCATATATATATACACACATATACATATACATATGTATGTATATATATAGACACAAACACACACACACACACACACACACACACACACACATATATATAGATATATATATGTATAATTGTTTCTACCTATGTGCATTTTGCTATAGACACTTCTCTATGTATATTCTACATGCATATTTTCTATATATTTCTATATGCATACTCTCCTTGTATAATTTGCTAAGTATAATTTTGTATGCATATTCTCCGTGTCTGTTTTTATACGTACAGTTCCATATGCACATTCTTCATGTATACTTCTCTAAGCATAATTCTATATGTAGATTCTCTTTGTAAAATTCTTGATGTATAATTCTTTATGTGTTTTTTCTGTGTATATTTGCCATGTTTAATTATATATGTGTATTTCCTGTGTATACTTCTCTCTGCAGACTTGCTCATGTAAAGAGAGAGAGAACCCACGCAAACACGTGGAGTTGATCTTTTAGGAATATTTACAATAAATCATACATTCTAACTGTCACATATCTTGTTTGTCATGTTTTCTGTCAATATAACTATATAGGCAATAGATGTGTTTTTACCCAGCAAAATTTCACGATAAAATGCAGAGTTTTGCTTGTTTTTTTTTTTTTGGCATCTCATCCCAATGTGTTTACCTCTTCTATTTTGATCTTGATAACAGGCAGTGTGTCCTCTTGTCTATCCATATGTCTGTGCCCTATGTCTGTGCATATTTGTTCCTGATGACATACTGTTGTAATTTTGTTGCTCTGAAATATGTGCAATGACAATA
>JAPTGZ010000027.1:34116697-34126782 GCA_029814645.1 Fowleria isostigma | reverse complement strand
TATGTTATAATGTTTTAACCATAACTATTAAAATAGAATTGATGTTGCTTTTATAACTACCAACAACTAGTACAAATACTCATAACTACTGCACTTACAGCAAATATACTACTACTACTACAAGTAGAGTAACTCTGGTGGGATGATTTTGTCAGTCACATGGAAGAGAAAACTGAAGGACTGGGGTGGGGAGGGGGTTGGGGGTCTGGCTCAAGTTACACTTTAGCTACAAAGAGAATCATCTTCCAATGGAATTTGTATGTAAATGTCGGGGGTTGTCTGCCTCAACCAGATAAAAGAGTTAATTCTGAGGCCAACTTTACACCCTTGTGTCCTCTCCATTGTCCTCCTAGTGTCTTCTACGGCTCCCAGATGTGGCAAAGGGCTACCTTTTGTTACATCTGCATACAGTGGGGGTGGTTGAAGAGAGACAGTTTTGCAAAAGCTCAGGAGACTGACACAATCATATTAGTTAGCATGCAGTACAAAATGTTTGATCATAGACAGGAGGAAGATATGAAACACATTTATAGTGGACACTCAAGAAACGGACAGACAAAGGATGTCTAGTGTTCATCGTTTTAGACCAGGGGTGTTCAGCTCTGGTCCTAGAGAGCCATTGTTCTGCATGTTTTAGATAATTCCCTATTCCACACCTGGAAGCCGTTACATCATTATTGTTCTTCTGCAGAGCTGATGATGAGCCAATCATTAATTAAACCAGGTGTACTGGAAGAGGGAAATATCTATAATATGCAGGACATCCGCTCTCTAGGACCGGCGTTGAACACCCCTGGTTTCGACAGCGTGAGGTTCCCAGTCGAGCCGAGCCAAGCCGAGCCAAGTCAGCAGCGCAGCCCCTCGGACGTTGCATCGCGGCGGAGCCCACCAGCAGGATTCTGTTGTCTGGGACACTTCTGATCCAGACTGTACTCTCCATTCTTGACACTGAGAAATGACGCCAGTTACTTTTAAAAATTGCAATGCAGCAAAAAGTGGAAATATTTTCCACTGGTGACAGAACCCATGGTTTGTCAGGTAGAAGCTTTTCACTAAATACACTTAGTTTTGCGTTGTACCTTTTGCAGTCATAGCACAAAGGTGATCTAAACTAGTCATACTTTTGTCTTTGATCTTCCTATTTGAGCAGATGCTTCTAAAATGATGACTACAGTGGTTGCTTTAGTTAAGTTGTATTAGCAGGCAGTGCTTTTGCCCTCCAGCGTACTGCGCATGTGCGGGATTACCAGAAACAATAACATTCAACTTCTGAAGGTGACATGACTCAGAGTTGTGTTGAAAGTCTGTGGTGTATAAGGTGAGGAGGAAAAGGGAAAGCTCAGTCCCCTGTGGAGTTCCTGCACCACTGACCACCACATCAGACAGGACACTACCCCACTGGACAAACTGTGGCCTGCCTGTCAGATAATCAGTAATCCAGGAGATCACTGAGCTGCTGACACCCATCACCTGCAGCTTCTCCCCCAGTAGCAGAGCCTGGATGGTGTTAAAAGCACTAGAGAAATCAAATAATGTGATCCTCACAGTACTTTTTCCACCATCCACATGCATATGGGTGCATTGCAGCAGGTATATGACAGCATCATCCACTCCTTAAGGGGGCTGGTACGCAAACTGCAGAGGGTCCAGAGACATCTCCACCTAAGGTCTCAGTTGGGATAATACCAGAGGCTTCAGGACCTTCATTTTATGGGAGGTAAGAGCTACTGTTCTATAGTTGGCCAGGTCAGACGGAACTGACTTTTTGGGGACAGGAACCAGGCAGGACGTCCTCCACAGCCCCTGAACTTTTTCCAGACTCAGGCTCAGTTTGAACAGGTTTTTCAGTGCAGAAGACAGCTGGGCAGCAGAGGTCTTCAGTATTCTGGGGGAGATACCATCAAGGACCTGCAGCCTTCCATTAGTGGAGTTTCTTCAGCTGTCTCCTAACCTTGCCCATAGTCACAGTCACGTGGGGGAGGGTGCTGTCATCTTCAGTGGAGGAAGAGAAGGAGGGGGAGTAGAGGTGCAAATGAGAGTGAGGGAGGAGGACTTGAAGTCTGTGGGTCAGTGTAGGTGTGAATGAGTCGGGGGGGGGGGGTTGGGGGCAGAAGCTGAGCTAATCCTGTTGAAAAACCGGTTTAACTTGTTTGCTCTCTTCTGGCTCTTGATCTTTTCTGTTATCACTTTTGTCAGAGTATGATATTTGCGTGTACGTATGACGACTCTCCGTCTAACCAATCAGTGGCCCACTGTGTAATCTCAGTACCTACTCAGACTGACTCAGCCCAGTTGGAACCGCAGTGGAAATGATTTTAAACAAAGTACTTGAACCAGGTACAATGTGCAATTCAGAAGTGTGAAAACCAAGCCGAGCAGAGTTGAGTTGTTCTGGAGAGGTGCAGTACAAAAGAGGCATATGTCTATCTATTTGATCTGGTCATGAAAAGATGTTTTTGTTCTGTTACATTCCATTGCATTTCAGTGACCGCATCTTCTTTTTCTTTTCGTTTTGATGTAGAAAGAAGCCAAAGGTGAATTTTAAGTCAAGTTGTATCTGGTAAAAACCATCTGAGTACAACAAACACACCTATTTCCAGTGTGGGAAGACTTTCACTGATATGAGTACCCTAAGTGGTCATAAAGGAGAACGACCATATGAGTGTGACCATTGTGGAGAGACTTTTAACCTCATAAATCACCTTAAGACACACTTACACAGCCATAGTGAAGAAAAAACATATGACTGTGACCAGTGTGGAGAGACTTTCACCAACACAACTAGCCTTAAAGTACACCTACGAATTCACAAAGGAGAAAGACCATATGTTTGTGACCAATGTGGGAAGACTTTCACCCAAATGTCTTGCCATCAGACACACCTGCGGAGCCACAAAGGAGAAAGATCATATGGTTGTGACCAGTGTGGGAAGATTTTCATACACTTGAATAGCCTAAAAACACACCTATGTACCAACAGAGGAGAAAAACCATATGGTTGTGACCAGTGTGGGAAGACATTTTCCTTCAAGAGAACCCTTAAGAGACACCAATATATCCACAACAAAGTAAGACAATATTACTGTGAACAGTGTGGGAAGAGTTTCACCTGCAGGTATGTCCTTAAGAGACACCTATTAATCCACAGTGGAGAAAGACCATATGAATGTGACCAGTGTGGGAAGACTTTCACCCAAAAGATTCAGCTTAAGGTACACCTACATATCCACAATAGAAAAAGACCATATTCATTTGACCAGTGTGGGAAGATTTTTGACCACATGAGTAGCCTTAAGACACACCTACACAGCCACAGTAGCAAAAGATCATATTACTGTGACCAGTGTGGGAAGACTTTCACCCTCATTCAGACCCTTAAGAGACACCTACGCATCCACAGCAAAGTAAGACCATATAGGTGTGACCAATGTGGGAAGATTTTCAGTCAAAAGTGTCACCTTGAGGAACACCTACGCATCCACAGTGGAGTAAGACCTTATAGCTGTGACCAGTGTGGGAAGAGTTTTACCCTCATAAAGAACCTTAAGAGACACCTATACATCCACCGCAAAGTAAGACCATACTGGTGTGACCAATGTGGGAAGACTTTCACTCAAAAAAGTCACCTTGAGGAGCACCTACGTATGCACAGTGGATTAAAACCTTATGGCTGTGACCAGTGTGGGAAGACTTTCATCAGCATGAGTAACCTTAAGAGACACCTACGTACCCACAATACAGAAAGCCTTTATGGTTGTGACCAGTGTGGGAAGACTTTCACCAGCATGAGTTACCTTAAGAAACACCTACGTACCCACAATACAGAAAGCCTTTATTGTTGTGACCAGTGTGGGAAGACTTTCACCCAAAAGGTTTACCTTAAAAAACACCTACACATCCATAGTGGAGTAAGATCTTATTCATGTGACCAATGTGGGATGACTTTCACCCACAATAGTAGCTTTAAGAGACACCTACGCATCCATAGTGGAGAAACACCATATCAGTGTGACCAATGTGGGAAGAACTTTAGCCTCAGGCAAACCCTTAAGAGACACCTACACATCCACAGCAAAGTAAGACCGTATTGGTGTGACCAATGTGGGAAGACTTTCAGTCAAAAGTGTCACCTTGAGGAACACCTACACATCCACAGTGGAG
Organism: Fowleria isostigma; assembly: GCA_029814645.1. Lineage (NCBI taxonomy): Eukaryota > Metazoa > Chordata > Actinopteri > Kurtiformes > Apogonidae > Fowleria > Fowleria isostigma. The sequence goes on along the minus strand of JAPTGZ010000027.1, from coordinate 34,122,621 downwards.
TAAGACCTTATAGCTGTGACCAGTGTGGGAAGACTTTTACCCTCATACAGAACCTTAAGAGACACCTACGCATCCACAGAGGAGAAACACAACAAATCAGTTTGAGTGTGAAAAAACATTCTTGTCATCCTCTGCTTTTTCCCATTCTCAACACAGATCTGAATCATCAATATCTGGACCAAAAAGTACATCAGCATCAGATGACAAGAAGACATACAGTATCTGAACAAATTTCTTTTGACAAGAATATCAAACTTAAAAACCTCCAGATCTGGCTCCATAGACTCCAAATGTGAAGACAAACATCAGACTGAAAGCTGCGCTTTGTTGTCCTCAGAGTAAAGATGTGCGCTCTAATGCACCACCCTCACAAAATAGCGACATCACAGAACCTTACTCTGCCATACCATGAAAAGTTAAATTATATCCCTTTCCCACTGGCCAAAAAACCCATTTAAACCCACTAACAATCAGCTTTTGGTGGCAGTGGAAAAGGCGCATCGAGCCACGTCAAACAACTCAGCAAGTGACGCAGCCTAAAATTGCCCTCAATCATCTCGGCTCCAATCGGCATGCAATGGGAACGCCAAACGCGTGTCAACCCGCTAGTTTATGTGATGACATAGAGTGTCATGTGATGCATCATAACATCATGCCAGTAGTGTTGCATATCACACGCCACAACAAAGCTCTGCTTCATTCGAATCAAGACTGGATTTAGAAACATGTCGCAGTATTGGCAAGATAACGAGATTCATGAAAGGCCATTCTGAGGACGGACAAAAGTGTAAAACAAGAAAGGACACTGACCAGCGCCTGACATACTTCCGTGTTACTCTGTATTGTTTACTTCCTTGAATTCTGTTGCACTTGTGATATCATCGTCAACGTGATCCCAGCGTGGTGACATCACCAGACGCACAGTGGGGGAAGTAGAGGCCATGCAACTTGCCAGTGAGGGGACAGACTCGGTAGTTTTTGGTCAATGGAGAAAGGCCAAATGCTGACTGTTAGTGGGTCGACGCAGGTTTTTAAAATGCAGGTCGACTCGCTAATTTTATTGGAAAAGGGGCTTTGGTGTAGGTCAACAAGGATGCTGTTTCAGTGGGAATATTAATTCTTATTGACTGATTTTGTTGCTGGTTGAGTTTCACACTTGTTCATTGTTCACTAATGAAAATAGCTAGTAACAATTTTCTACTGTTTAGTGCAGTTTAAGTTCATCCCCAAAAATGTTCTATTTTTTTTTTTTTTTTACCAGCAATTGTACATGTGTGAATTAACTGCTGAACCACCTGACGAACACCATAGGTTGAAAGTGTCAGAGTCCTTGAATTCATGTGGTTTTGCATCAGTCATAAGTAACATGATGAACATAGTATTTTTTTCCCGTGACTGTACATATGTGTTATGAGGTATATTGTTTTTCTGGTATATTGTTTCTTTTTCTGGTGGCTATAACTGTCACTACTTTGGCAAACTTCATGAAAAACCAGACAAGATTTATCATTTAATCTTTCTGGTTGGCCTAGTATGGACTGTGAACACCTCCACCTATCACAGCATGTTACATTTGAAAAACAGATCTGGTTGTAAAGGTCATCAAATCACATTTTTAGTGATATAACAGAGGTGTCAAAACTTATCATTGACTTGTCTAAGCCTGACCTGCAAAACGTCCTTGATTTGATTGAAAATGTGTTGAATGTGTGGTAAAGAAGAACCACTTGATGTATCAGACAGTTCAGGACATGTAATGTTGTTCTATGGTGTACATTATCGCCTTGTTTTATTCTAATTATAAATTTGACCTGAAACATGAGAAAAGCACACCTTGAAAAGCATCCAGATATTATTTTTTCAGTTACTTCTTGATCTAACTTTTTTCAGTTTAGATTATGTTATTTTCATGTCTGTATCATTGAAATATGATTTTGTCTTGATTTGATGTGTTATCATGCGCATTACTGGGTGTTTCTTAAAAGTTATTAAAACAAAGACTTACTTTGATTCAGTTTCTTGGATTTTTTTTCAACAGGTTATGGTGATAAAGGAGTGTGGAATGTTGTGTGTATCACAGTTTCAAATCTTGAGTTGAATGTTGAAACGTGTCCTGCACACAGCATTGGGCGGATGACTATGTTTATGTGAAGGTTAGAGGTTTTTTGTTGTTTAATTTGTTTAATACGATCCCCATTAGCTCCCATCGAGGTGATTATTAGTTTTCCTGGGGACTAAAATAAAAGACTAAAATTCAAATACACCACATATACAATGTAAAAAAAAAAAGATGCAATTACAGATGAAAATTTATACAGAACCTTTACATAATAAATATGAAAAAGGTCATACAATTAAGACTATACATCTGCAACACATTACATTAAGTCAAAATGGGATTTAATGTGATGTGATGATTTAAAAGATAAATAACTTGTGGATGTTTGGGTCTTTATGGGTTAAAATAAGTTAAATATAGAGGAATATTTAATTTAGGAACTGACTCAAAAGTAGTGCTGGGTCTTTATGGGTTAAAACAGAAAAAAAAACAAACAACTAAATTCAGAGAATAATGTTATAATTATATTATAATTTTTCTTAAATTACTTAAGAAAAGTCAAATATAGAGGAAAGTTTAATTTGGGAACTGACTCAAAAGTAGTGATGGGTCTTAATAATAATAATAATAATAATACATTTTATTTATGGATTTATTACCAATAAACAGTACAAATACCTATAATTGCTATCAATACTACTCCAAATACAAGTACTACCAGTGGATGTACTACTACTGCAGCTGTTAGTACCAATAACAGAATATCATCTACGTAACTGTGTAATAAATACTATCACAACTTTTATGGATAAATGACTGATAATGATGGAGCAGAGCAGCAGGCCCACAGATGATCCAGGGGAAAGCCCTGACGACTAAAATAAACCTTGAACCTTGAACTTTTCAGCCAATGAGGACGAGTGTCGGTTAACGATTATACACATGCTGAAGTGAGGATGAATGAAGCGCTTTGACAGACGGCGTCCAGGTCCTGTTGACACCTGACTCGGTTGGATTTCAGAACGATGTCTGCGTTTATGCGCTCGTCTGCGTTGAGGGCTTTACTTAAAAAAAGCAAGTCATGGAAATCCTGCAGCTCCGGTGCGTTCACGCTGTGTAGGTAAGTGTGTAGTCTGAACACACAAAGGCTTTTCTCTGCTGTATGGTCTGATGTAGTAAACATTAACCCTTTAGGAGATTTTTTTTTTTTTTTTTTTTAAATTTTCAATATTCAGTTGTAATACCAAGATTTCAAAAAGTTGTCCGTTTTATTCAGTTGTGTTGCTTGTCACAATATTGTGAATTTGGTGTTAAAAGAGTCTATACTAAAGCTGTTTTTCTGCGGTTGACGATTAACCTTTAACTGTGACATAACATTAGCTTCATGCATTAACTCAGGGCACTATTTGGACAAAAAAGTATTAAATTCAGGTTTTTTTCTAATAGGGATCTAGGACGCAAAACAATAACAACAAATGTCCTGATAGAGTTTTATATTGTGATAAATATCATATTGATTATTAATATTAATGTTTATATCTAAAATCAATATGAATATGAAATCTTACAGCTGTACACATGATGAACCCATATATTTTATAAACATCATTATTTCCTTAAACTTCATTGGTAGATGGTTAGTTATGGTAGAAAATTATTATTTACAATTACAGCATAAAAAATATTTTTGAAATTTAGAGGTAGAATATTCAGAGCCAGCCCTACCCAATGTGGCGCCCAAGGAAAGATTTTGTATGCCCCCCCCATCGGCGATTTAAGTACATTTACAAAAGAAATCAAATAGCATTGTTTTTACTATTGTTTTTCATTTATAACATGTCAACCAAATTACATGCTTAACAAATTTCAAATAAATACCAAAAAATCTAAAATACAATACCCTAACCACAATACTTATTGGTATTATCATTTGTAGTAGTATTAATTGGGTATTGCTTTAAAAGTAATAATAAGTAGTTTTAATATAATTATGTTGAAGGTGAATTTTCTTCCAGTGTTGTGGCGCCCCCTGGAGGCCACAGCACCATTAGCATTTGCCTATATTGCCTAATGGGTCAGCAAGCTTAGAGAACATTTAAAATTATATACATAGATTTTGGATTGGAAATTAAGTAAAAAAAACCTCTCTGAGGCATTTTGGAAGTAAAGATAACAACTTAAACCAAACTAACCAATGTAATTATCATTTTTGTTTTGTACCCCAGATCCCTGTTAGAAAAGAAAAACCTGAATTCAACATGTCCCAATAATTTTGTCCATATAAAGCAGGGGTCAGGAACCTATGGTTTGTGACCCAAATGTGGCTCTTTTGATGACTGCATCTGGCTCACAGATAAATTGTAACTGACATTTCTAGACATAATAAGTAACTAGAAAAGCACTGGAGCGTACCAACCTCCACCTTGGTCAGAACAGTCCTTCTGCATAAATTCTTTGTTGTGTGGAGCCACTGCCCAGGTACCCGGCCCCTCCCCCTCCCACACACACAGCTCAGTGAGGCGCAGGTAGCCCCGCCCACATCCACACGGACCAGAGAGGAGAGGAGAGACCGTAACTAGCACCGTTTGGACCAAATTAGCGCATTCAGACAGGACTAAAATGTCGGATCCCCCTCAAAATCTAATCACTTGTTTCTTCTCCTAATTTGGACATTTCCTGAAAATTTCATCCAAATCCATCCAGAACTTTTTGAGTTCTGTTGTTAACAGACAGACAAACCCTAGTGAATGCAGAACCTCATTGGCGGTGGTAATGAATAATTCTGCTGACATTTCAAAGTAAATCATTACGGAAATCACAGTATTTAAAAAAGCATTCAAAAAATAAAATGTTCTCATGCATTTTAACTCATCCATCTATTTCCTATCGCTCCTGTTCAGTGTTAAAAAAAATATTATATGGCTTTCACGGAAATACATTTTCAAATAAGTGGCATTCATGGCTCTCTCTCAGCCGAAAAGGTTCCAGACCCCTGAAATAAAGCATGACTTAGGCAATTATATGAGGCTAACAATATACAACTGTGGAAAAAATTATGAAACCACCCTTGTTTTCTTCAGTTTCTTGTTCATGTTAATGCCTGGTACAAGTAGAGACACATTTGTTTTGATAAATTCAATGATAACAACAAAAATATCTCAATAGTTTAATTTCAGAATTGATATCTATCCATTTTTCATGGTTTTCTTGATAATAAATAAAATTACATCAGTTCTTACATCAATAGCTAGGGCATTATACTGACAAAACAGTGCTTTTATTCATTCCATGTTTTCTTTTCTGTCTGTTTTAGTCACATGATACACACAGGAGTTAATACTTGACTACATAACCATTGTTTTTGATGACTTTTGATGGTCTAATAATTTTCTCTATACTTGTTCTTGAATACCAGGTCGCTCCACGTGGACAGTCCTCCTCACGAACCCTCGCTGATCAACAGCTATGTCCACGGTACCTCGTCATTCTCCCTGCTCCCCATGACCGTAGGCCAGGCCCTGGACACCTCGGTCCAGCGTTGGCCAGACCGCGAAGCCGTGGTCTTCATACAGGATGGCATTCGGAAAACCTTCGCACAGTTTCAGCAAGATGTGAGCGGCAAAATCAAGTTAACTTTAGAGAAACCTATCAAATGTGGTTGTTATTATTATCATCCAGGACTCTAATTACTCGTGGAATCATTATTAATTCATTTATTTATTTAATCCAGATATTTTATGTAGTTCCAGAAGTCTCATTGTTTGTCAAATAATGTAAATAAATTAGCATCTATGGTTAGTATTTTTTATTGTTACTGACAAAAAATTAATTTCACAGATTTTTTATTGTCAGTTCATTAAATTAC
>JAPTGZ010000027.1:33951293-33964597 GCA_029814645.1 Fowleria isostigma | reverse complement strand
AAAATATAGTTATTCATCTTTTCATGGTCATCAGATATGACCCATTTGGACATTCAGGGGCTCTGTAGTTACCATGGAAACACCGTCATCTTCTACTACTTTGATTCACCAGTAAAACCCATGGAGTTGGCTCTGTAGTTACCATGGAAACACCGTCATCTTCTACTACATTGATTTATCAGTAAAACTCATGGAGTTGGATCAATGACAGTAGATAAACGCACTGGGGTTATGATCAATTAATGATATATTTTGCTGAAACAATCACTTTTTCTTCAGTTTTTCTCTCTTTTTGAGAAAATAATCCTCAATTTTACGCTAAACTTTTATGAACATCTACATGATTAGTAAACTAAAAGTTGGAAAACACCTGATTTTTACAGAAGAAAACACAAAATACAGAAGATAATATTGAATTGAATTGAATTGAATTGAATTGAATTGCCTTTATTTGTCATTGCACATATTTCAGAGCAACGAAATATATACGATAAATGACGATAAACCACTTAAGGATGGTTAAATATAGAGACGAAAATTATTTGGGAAGTGACACAGATGTCACAGATGCTGTTTTCACTTGAAGCTGCCAAAATTAACATCACCATAGTATCAGGTATATACCGTTGCCTACAAATCCTGCAATTTTGGTGAAAAAAATAAAACTCATCAGTCTAAGATTGGAGGATATGAATGAAGGGAAGTCTAGTTACATAACCCTCAAGGCTGGTAATCAAAATTATCTGTCAAGCCCAAATTATTTAATATTATCACAATATAATGCTTGGAGTGAATAATTATAAGTATAAATCATGTTTTAAATAATCGTTAAGGTTGAGATATAAACCAGTACTGTCTTGGGAAAGTAAAGTATGAGACAAAAAGGTAAATGTGGATGTCAAATATGTCTTTAAAATAATAAAAGAGCTTTTTCTTTATTGTTGACATTATGTGGAAACAGTAAAGTTGGTTTTAGGACTCCCGAACAGTTATGTATTAACCACAAATAACAAAATAAGTCTTCAGTCATGGAAAAAATTATTAGACCACCCTATATTTTCTTTAATTTCTTGTTCATTTTAATGCCTGGTACAATTAAAGGTACATTTGTTTGGACAGATATAATAAAAATAGCTCATAAGAGTTGAATTTCAGAGCTGATATCGATCCATTTTCATGGTTTTACTGATAATAACCAAAATCACATGAGTTCTTACATCAATATCTATGACATTGTACTGACAAAAACAGTACTTTTAGACATTCCATGTTTTAGTACTTGGTAGCATAACAACTGTTTTTGATGACTTGGTTTAATAATTTTTTTTTTCTGTGACTGTATGTGTATAAACCGAACAACAATTAAAAAAAAGAAGTTTTAATTGTCTTACCTATAAAGTGTTTTCCTAACTCTTCACGCTGTTACGACTCAAAAAGGGAGTTTGCACGTAAAAAAAAATAAGTTGTGTGCAAGAGGAAAGTTGAAATAATTAGCTTAAGGATTGTTTTCTGCAGTTAAAAGCTACTTGTTCACGGGGGTGAGTGCATATTAAACACACCACTACTACATGTGGGAAACGTTTTATCTCCAGACGTGTATAATGATGGTTGTTGTTCCCACAGAGCTGATGTGGCTAATTAAAACAACTTGGCTTGAGTTGTCACAGTGAGAGCACTGTGCCACAGATTGACCCTATACAGCAGAGCAGCACGACACAGTCAGCCCTTAATGATCATTTAGTGGAGCTCTGGAAAAAAAAAAACCCTCCACCAGCTGATGAACCAGATCATTGTTGAACAAATGAGTTTTATCACACGTCTCTGTGTGACATAGTCGAGTGTGAAATAGGCCTGTTAACCTGACTGTTTTACATAAAGCCAACGTGTGATGTTTTAGCCTCAGGCCTGGAAAAACTGTTAGCCTCTTAATTATTGTTTAATCGGCTGCTAATTATACTAATGCTAATAACATTACTAAATTGTTATTTAAGTCAAAACACGAAACTGAATTAAAACACGATGAAAAATGTGTGTTTGCTAAGTAATTAATAGTTCTTAGTCTTAATTGTGCAAAGTAAGTGTTTTATCTTGTACTATTAAGTCGAAACAACAAAAGTTAATCTTTAAATTGTTTGTTTATGTGTTTTAAAAGGATCCTCATTAGCTCTTTAGCTGGTGGTTGCTAGTCTTCCTGGGGTCCAGAATGAAAGATAAAATTCGAATGTGAAACATTTACAAATTATTAAAAACATCCAAATATAGATTGAATTCCATGCAGAAACTTTACTTAAGGAATATCAAAAGGGTCATACAGTTTATTTGGTCCTACATCTACAAAACCTTAAATTAATGGGATTTGCTTCACAAATTTTAATTTTAATTTCCTTGTAACTTATAAGTGCTCTGCAAAAATTTAGGCTAATATCTCCACTAGTTTTAGAGATATTAAGCTTTCAAAAATAACTAAACTGTTATTTACGTCAAAACACAAAAATGAATTAAAACTCAGTGAAAAATCTGTGTTTGCTAAGTAATTAATAGTTCTTAGTCTCAATCGTGCAAAGTAAGTGTTTTAACTTGTACTATTAAGTCGAAACAACAAAAGTTAATTTTTAAATTATTTATGTGTTTTAATAGGATCCTCATTAGCTCATTAGCTGGTGGTTGCTAGTCTTCCTGGGGTCCAGAATGAAAGGTTAAAATTCAAAAATGAAACATTTACAAATTTAAAAAAACATCCAATTATAGATTGAATTTCATACAGAAACTTTATTTAAGGAATATCAAAAGGGTCATACAGTTCATTTGGTCGTATATCTGCAAAACCGTAAGTTAAAATGGGATTTGCATCACAATTTTTAATTTTAATTTCCTTTTAACTTATAAGTGTTCTGCAAAATTTTAGGCCAATATTTCCACTAGTTTTGGAGATATTAAGCTTACAAAAATGGGGCGTGGCCCACTATTTAGCATGAAAAACAAGTGTTACAAACATCCATAAACTGATGGTTATTAACTATTGAACTTTTCACACTAAATGGTTCAAATTTTCACATATGATTCTTTGATATAATAAGTCTCTGTACACAGAAGGGGAGCTTTATGTGGAACATATTTGCATTTTATGACATGCCAAATATGACTTCCTGGAGTCTATGGTACCACTTGTGTCTCTCTATATCCCCAGATTTAATGACACCAGATGTCTGATTCTTTTTAAAATATGAGATACGTTATAGCACTAGGGATGGGAACTAATAAGAATTTAATGATTCTGATTCTCATATCGATTGTCATTGGGTGAGGGAATAAGAGGACAAACAGGTTTGTTTGCATTAACTGTCTTTTATATTTTCATCTCTGCACAGAAAATATAACATATATAATATGCACAAATAATAATAACAGATGACACCTGGTCTGGTTCTGGTTCTGGTTCTGTGTCAGTACAATACATGTTGAAGTACTTATTGGAGTTGTGGTAGATCAGAGTTTACAGAGATCTGACTAATATACTGATACATAGTGTGTTATACCTACTGTTCCTGCTCTTATTTCCTATCAATTACATTGGAGCCACCACGGTACTGGTGGAGCAGAGCTGCGGACCGGTACCGGCGATGCGGATTTGGAGCCACGGACCGGTACCGAGCGTGGAAAGGTACAGATGATGTGGAGCCGTGGACTCGTGTGATAGAACACCGGTACCGGAGGGCTGCTGGCCACAAACGTGGCTAAGTATCGTATCAAATACGAGACCTTCATGTGGATGAATATCCTGCTCGGGACAAATGTTTTTCTCATATTGTTAGATTTCCTCCGTTGAACAAATGGACCTGGTGTCGTCTACACCTGAAATACAGACTTCAGAGAGTTTCTGCCTGGACACCATGACGGCTACGTTCTGAACCAAAACAATGCAGCGTGCGTGTGACGTCATCGTGGATGTGCAACAAGAGCAGAGTCGATAAGCAGAATCGTTAAGCAGGCAGACAAACAATTCCAAGGAATCAAGCTGCTGGGAACCGGTTCTCAAAAAGAACCGGTTCTTGATTCCCATCCCTATATACTACTATCAGGAAAACAGGTTATATCTGTGACAAAAATGATACTTTCTCATATATAGGCCCCTAAAAATGGAGGGGGAAAAAAGCTTGTTGCGTCTGTATTTTCAATGCTTATAGCAAAAATCTGATAAGGACGACCAGCACACAAATTAGATCAGTGACAAGAGCAAGGTCTGATTGATATCTGTACCAAATATGAAGGCAAGGCCAGTCTATTTGTATGTCACTATTCATACACAGGGTAAGTCAAAGTGCTTTACAAAAGTGTAAAAAGAAGACACTGAAAAAAGCAAGACATTAAAATCACATTAAAATCAAAAAAGAGAAGAAAGACATTAATAAAACGAGATTTTAAAATGCATTTACAGAAAAAAAGAAACTTTTAACATTTAAATTAAAATAAAAAAACAAGACATTAAAATCTAAAGAGTGCATTTAAGAAACAAGATTGAAAAAAGTTTATCATAAGCACATGAAAAGAGGAAGTCTTTTAACCTAGATTTAAAAATGCAAAATGGCTAAAAGCTGTTAAAGTTGGTGTTGTGAAGAAAACTATTTTATTCTTATTATATGCTCATTATTATTATTATTTTGATCTATATTTTGGTTTTGGTCGACGGAGAATGTTTGGGTCTTTATGGGTTAACTTTTCGCCCCATAAAGATGACATTTGCCCCCCCCTACCCTTAAAGACAAGTTTTAACACCCCTGTTACATCATTAAAGACGTGATTTGACGACCATTACAAAAGTTCTGTTTTGGAAATGTAGGATGCAGTGATAGGTGGAGGTCACCACAACCCATACAAGGCCAATCAATAGGATTAAATAATACATTCTTTCTTTCTTTTTTATTTTTTTTACTTTTTAAGTTGTTTTAAATTGTTTTTATTTTCATTTGTTCACATTTAATTTTTTTGGTTTTATTTTTTGGTAATTTTTTCCTTATTTTTAAATTTTCTAAATTTTTTTGGAAAATTTAAAAGTACAATAATAATACATTTCACTGTTTTTTTCCCCGAAGTTTGCCTAAGTATTGATGATTAGAGCCACTGGAAAAAGAAACAACACACTGGAAAAACAAAATGTTCCATGGGTAGAACTAGTAACATATATATGGGTTGTTCCTAGGAGGCGTCCAAGGGAGAAAGAGTTAAAGAGCTGAAATAAAAGTAGTAGATTCAAGTTATTTCATGTTTTTTAAGGCACCGGGAGAGTTTATTTTCCCGATTTGAACCAGCTTGATATATCTCACAGTGCAGGTGACTTCAGATCCGAGTTGTGTTTTGACTTGTTTGCCGGTATGTTTCACTTTGTTTTGCTCCTGAAGTAATAATGCTCAGTGGCTTTGGGGAGTAGCCGTCTGCTGGGTGGTCTTATCAAAACCCCCCGCGGCGGTTCTGAGTTGTGCCTACACTATTTATCTGCGGTGATTGGTGTGTCCGTCCCGCTGGATGTCTTCTGTGTCCGTCCTGATGGAGCCCTCCATAGAGGAGAGGGCCCCGGCACAGCGGGACTCCAACCACAATACAGCACATTTTCACCCATAGGCAGAAAAAGGGAGGCAGGCAGACAATTGTGCACGCTTACTCACACAGAGCACAAAAGACAACTCTCACAGCCGTGGGAACAGCTTCCTCCTAGGTTTTGATAAAAGCATCATCCTGACTTCCTCCTGTACGTCTCTTTTTGACAGGTTAACTGCTGAGCTATCTGTGTTGTGTACAGTCCTCACTTAGAAATGTGTTTTTCCTCTTGAGGGTCCATATATAGAACAATGAGTGGCCTTCTTATTAACACACTGAGGGTGTCAGAGAAGACAGCGTAATCCTCCTCAGACCCCAAGGGAAACTTACTGCAGGCCAGTGGCAGATAGAGGGCAGTAAATTTAAAGTGAGTCTTTAGAAAGTGCAACAGTATTATGGAGCTCCGTGAAAGGGGATGCTGGAGAACCCCTGAGGTCTGCATTAACCCCGACAATAAAAGAGCAGACAATTAGTGTGAAACATGTTTTTTCTGCCTTCACTTTGTATGCAAATGTGCTCAGAAGGGTGAAAGTGCCCTTTGACGAAGCTCAGCAGGAGTTCATCAGAAAGAGCATTCATTGGAACCTGCCCAAGAAAAAGACTCAAACACTATACTTCGGCTTTTTTTAGTCAGAAAGTTGACTTTCAGGGATTCCATGTGTAGAAACTCACATTTCCCCCAGAGTCGTTTCGTTTGAGTCCACTCGCAGCTTTTTGCTTACTCAACACTTTTGGTTCTTTGTAATGACACAAGGGGATTGGTGTAAGGCAGAAAGCTCTCCATATACAGTAGTTATCTCCTAGCTTAAACTAATGTATCAGCGTATTCTGACAGGAACAGAAAGAAAACTGATGATAAGGAGACGCGCTTGAGAAACGCTTCCCATCCTGACTGTTGTTTCATACATTCTTAAATATTTCCACACATCATAACGCATTGCCACCGAAATTTTAGTCACTACAGAAAGCAATCCTATGCTTCTTCGTCGTGTCAATTTATCTTTAGTATTCCAAGAAAAAGTCAGAGACAATGTCAATTCTGGTAATGTTCACCTCCCCTCCCTTCTTCTGGAGATTGAAGATTTAATTTGCTCCAACAACCCCCTGGGCTTTTCCTTGAAGGCAATTTGTCAAACTGCGGCACTTATTACAGCACTTTGGAAACACCGAAACAAAACAAGTTCACTCCATTATATCCCCTTGAGTTGTTGACTTCCGTGTCTTTCCTTTTGTTGTATCTTCAGAGAGGATGTTGTTTCCTGCATCTATCCTCCTCTCCTCTGCAGAGACTCCCTAACAGCAAGTCAAAGCAACTTCAGAAAAAGCAGCGAGCAGCTATCTGTCTCAGCCATCTTTGTTTTTACCTCTTTGTAGTCTTGCTAGCTTCTGCTGATCCTCTCAGACCAGCATGTGTCTGCAGGGAATTTCCAACCATTACTTATTAATATGAAACTTCAACTTCATACCAGCATATGTAACACAAACCGACCACTTTGCATATGTGTAAATGTGAAATACACTGTTTTTGAGCAGTCTGGTAGCACATATTTTTCATTGCAACATTTATTTTCCATAAAACAGCAATAGTATATTGATGCTGCAACATATTTTGTGCACTGTTTTCATGCTGTTTGTGTGAAATAGGTGACATAAACACCAACACTTATTGTATTATTATAGTGGCAACAAGTCTGAAATATATATTGTGTGCTATATTAACCTATTTGGGTTGCATTACTTTTGACTAAAGGGGGATTTATCTTTAACTTTGTTGGTTTTTATTGCTAGATGTTGCAGTTTTGTGGCTTCTGTTGCTGTCAGTCTGAAATTGTTGATATGCAGTCATGGAAAAAATTATTTGAACATCAAAGGTCATCAAAAACAATGGTTATGAAATCAAGTACTAACTCCTGTGTGTATCATGTGATTAAAATAGACAGAAAAGAAATCATGGAATGCCTAAAAACACTGTTTTTGGTCAGTACAATGCCATAGATATTGATGTAAGAATTTTTGTGATTTTTGTTATTATCAAGAAAACCATGGAAAATGAATAGATATCAGCTCTGAAAAAAAAATTCTTATAAAGATAACAACCAAAAAATAGCTCATATTTGTCCAAACAAATGTATCTTTAGTTGTATCAGGCATTAAAATGGACAAGAAATTGAAGAAAACACAATGGTCTAATAATTTTTCCACGACTGTGTTTTCATTGCAACATTTCTTTCTTATAAAAGCACAATAGTACATGGAGGCTGCAACATATTTTTTTTTCCCAATGTTTTCATGCTGGTTGTTGGAAAACAGGTGACCTAAATACCAACAATAACTGTATTATTATAGTGGCATTGAGTCTGAAATATATATTGTGTGCTATATTAACCTATTTGGTTTGCATTTCTTTCTTCTAAAGGAGGATTTCCTTTGAACTTTGTTGCTTTTTATTGCAAGATGTTGCCGTTTTTTGGCTTTTGTTGCTGTCAGAGTCAGAAATTGTTGATATATTTGTCAGAGAAGACACAAACATATTTTATGGCAGTTAAAGTTTAAGTGAAGTTTATGTTAAACTGTTTTGTTTTTTTTTTTGTTCTGGTAGTGTGTTGCATGTTAGCCATCTGTTGTTTCTAAGTTAATAGTAACTAGTGTTGTAAAGAGCAGATCAGAAGCATTTAGGAACCACCAAAAGGTTCTTCCACCAAAAAAAAAAAAAAAACTACCCGAGTTATCTACACAGAAGGCAGGCTGTAACCACTTCTAAGCTAACAACCAAGTCAGATTAGCTTAGAAGTGGTGTTAGCTAACATCAACAAACAACCCCCTCCCAGCCTCTAACACAAATGTCACATGGACAACACATGAGCATGCACATATCTGAGCATCTAAACACATCTCCAGTCTTTAATTTTCTTTTTCTGGTTCAGAGATTTGGCTCAGTTTGAGAAAGGTATTAACCCATGAAAGCCCAATGCTACTTTTGTGGCAGTTCCCAAATTTGATTTAAATTTTTTCTTTATATATATATTTAGCTTTTTTTAAAAAGTGATTTATCAACATTTATTATGACATCATCTTCTGTATTTTTTCAGTGAACATCATATATTTTTCTGTAGTTAATTTACTAATCATGTAGATGATCATAAAGCTCAGGTTAAAGGTGATTGTTATTATATCAAAAATAGCTAAAACTGAAGGAAAAATTGACATTTTCAGAAAAGTACATCATTAACCTAACATAAAACAAGTGTTTTCATCCACTGTCATTGATCCAACTCCATGTTTTACTGTTTATTGATGTTGTAGTAGATGACAGTGTTTCCATGGTAACTACAGAGCCTCTGAATGCCCAAATAGGTCATATCTGATGACCATGAAAAGACAAAAAACTGCATTTTACACCAATTATTTACATGTGTTGATAGGATTAGTGGATCGTCAGGTATTCAACATTTTAGATCAGCAGATGGTTTTAGTCGTTGATGGCTGTTTGGGTCTTTAAGGGTTAAAACAGATAAAAACAGCAGTGGAAATCTATCCATCTATGCACTGATGCACTTCCATTGCTTTCACAAGGAGTGCAAAAATGTTTTAGCGTTATTGGTTTACATTTTTTCCCGCACCATCACAGCAGTAAAAACTGCTCGCTAGTTCTCTAAACAACAGACTGTCAGAGTTGTTACGTGTTAATGCAAGGCTGACAGTTGTGTGAGGGAAGCCAGGATGGCTCACACGCTATTCCTCCTCCTCCTCCTCCTCATCTTCCTCCTTTCTCTTCTCAAATTGGACCTGTCTCCATCAGACAGCCAGGTGGCCATGGACTCTGCATACTGACAATAATAATGGAGGAAAGGGTAAAAGGCCCTCTCTGCGCTATCGTTGGCGTTTAGGAATGCTGTCAAGATACTATATTCTGCGTCATGTCAAATACAAAAGCCCCGGGTGTAAAGATGATAACTTTCACACTCATGATAAGACAGGCTTCATTGGTCCGAGCACACCTTGCTTAGAGATCGCTTCCCCTTTGATTTCTGCCTGGAACTCGTCTCTTGGTAAATTGCTCCGATTATTCTAAGTGGCTGCATACCACCACCTCTCATCCTGTCTTTGCAAAGAGGGACGATTCCCACAGTAGCTCAACCGCTCTCAGAGCTGCAGCGCAAGATTAGAACTCATCATGACGTTAGATAATGCTGAGGTTTTTCTACGGAGCAGTCCCTTGTCATAGTCATCTGAAAAGCTGAAATACTGTATAGATGCCAATTAGAGTCAGTCAAGCAGAATACTGCAGGATACAAACTTCAACAAAAGTCTTGTTGGAGTTTTTCCCTGCGCCATACTTCTTCCTCTACTTTGGGCATCATCCAGCAGCCACACACACAACGCTGCATGCGGCACCATTGTAAATTCCTACCTTTGAACCGGCTTCCTGATAGCGGTGAATGTAAACAAGGCAGTCGCTTTCACACGCTGTCTCCCCAGCAGCCAGTTTAATGGACACACCTGACTGCCCAGCAGACAAAACACCGATATGTTACACAACACAGCACTCTTGGATTAATATCTGTCTGCAGGTTGTTGTAAGTGTGATCTGTCTTGTGTTGCTGCTGCAGGAAAATACAGGCGCAGAATCTAAATTGGCTGGTGACTTCAAACTCAGGCCCAATCCCAATTCACCCCTCGGCCCTACCCCTTGCCCATACCTCTTCATTTTGTGTATTCACGTGAATTCTTGATGAGTCCAAAGGGACGGACTATTTGGCCCTCAAAGTGGAGATTTTTCAGGACTAGATTACAAATGAAGGGCAACATTGTGGTGCAGTGGCTAGCGCTCATCTTTTACAACAAGAAAGTCTTGGGTTCAATTCCAACACCAGTTGATGGGGGTGGGACCTTTTTGTGTGGAGTTTGCATGTTCTCCCCATGTCTGCGTGGGTTTTCTTCGGGTACTACAGTTTCCTTCCACCATCCACCAAAGACATGCGTTAATAGGTTAATTGGTTAATCTAAATTGCCCATAAATTTGATTGTAAGAGTGATTGTTTGTTTCTGTGTCAGCCCTGCGATGAACTGGCAGCTTGTCCAGGGTGAAGCCCGCCTTCACCCGTAAGTAGCTGGGATAGACTCCAAGTGATTCTAGTGAAGATAAAGTGGGTACGGAAAATTAATGAACAAATTACAAATGGAGAGGTATGAAAAATCTCCCATAATTCTGTTCAAATCATTGGTAAGACGGAGGTAAACACAGGAAAAAAGTTCAGCAGTGTGATGAAAAAAACCACACAAATGTACATATTTTATTCAACTTAATCATTTGATTGACCTTTTATGGTGTTTCAATGTGTTATAGATCACATTTAAGTGGTTTGTGGTCGATGGCTGCAAAACGTTGACCAAAGCCCATGCAACAAAGATGGCTACAGCTGCTGACAGCATGGTGACTTCTTTTATAAAGTTGTTGCATGTTTATAGCAGCATCAATGACGGCTGATGACGCAGCAAGTCTCGAAGCGTTGTTTCATTTCATAGGGGAATGTTTCAACCCCTGCCCCTTGCAAGTTTATTTGAAGGGGTAGTGCCAAGTACAAGGGCCAAGGGGTGAATTGGGATTGGGTCTATGACTACGTTCAGACAGTAGATCTTAATGCACAATTCACATTTTTTGACGGAACTTTTTTTTTTTGGTGGACATTAAATGTGACTTCTATCGGTTTTTAGTATGAACTGAATGTGACTCTAAGTGACCCACATGTGTAAAAGAGGTCCGACCACACAGGAACAGACTCTGTTTACGGGAGTAAGTATGGAGGTGTCTTGGAAGTTCATACAGTTGAAGCACTTTCTTTAAAAAATAAATGCGTATCGTTCATTACAAAATGTATTCCCAGCCTCAAAAAAAGGCATAAATGAGCGACTGGAAAAGTCACCTGATAATTGCCCATAATGTATTTTGGCATCATGTCACCAAAATGTGATGATGCAAGGCTTAACTCCGCCCACTCTGCTGAGCTGACACTGATGTTGACAGAATTTTCTAAGCAAGTTAGACAATGATTTTCAAGTTAAGATTTGAGACACTTTTAATTTGTATTTTTGTTTGACAACAAGTCAAGTAATCAGTTGTTGTTCTAAAACAGAATAATGTATTCCAACAACAGTTCTGTTTTACAGTGTACGGTTTCTCTACCTCCCCTACTTCATCTTGCTCTTTTTACTGTCCTCTATGCCTCCTGTCGTTATCCTAACAGAGCTGTAAGTTTAACAGGACAGGTTTAGAACACCAATTATAGGAAGAAACTTTTTAAAGTTGACGACTTTAAACTACACGTACCGCCAATTAGATGCTTAAATGTCAGAGTAAAGCCGTGTATTTTTGTTTTGTACTGTAAGTGAAACAAAACCTAAGAGGACAGTGTCAGAAAGTTCGCATCTTGCATGGAGAAGTAGCATTTTTTCCTGTCTGGAGGCTGAATGATTATGCCTTTTCATGGCTGATTGATAGATGGGGATGCAATAAAAACCTATTGGTTCCAGGCGACATTGTTTATTAAGCAGAACAAATCGTGAAAGCTTGCTACATCTGCCCCCCCTTAAGGCAATCCTCTCACTTCTTTGCACAGTTAGAGAGGTTCTCCTACTCGCTATCTCCGCTAAGATGAATAATGCATGTACTCCTCACAGATTGTTTTGCTCGGGGACTAAGTGGAAAGTTTGATTGGTAGTAAGTTCTTGTATCTCTGGAGGCCCTAGGAAAGGCCTACAGCGCCCCGCTTGTGTATATCCAAGAGAAGCTGAGGATAATTATAGGGGTTTCAGACGGAGCTGTTGGTGTCTCCCATACCTACAGTACCTTGTGTGTGTTTTTGACCACATACAGTCATGACTAAGGCTCCCAGGAGACCGAAAAGTAGAATAAATACATGAGCCTAAGGAGTAGTGATGGGAAGTTATCTATCTATCTATCTATCTATCTATCTATCTATCTATCTATCTATCTATCTATCTATCTATCTATCTATCTATCTTAGTGCTTAAAACAACTTTGTGCTCTGTGTGTTTAATTAAATTTTTTTCTTGCAATCAAACTTAATCATTTTAAACATTACAAGAATAGTTGACTTCAGATTGACATATTCATCTTTTTTATTTATGTTCTAATATGGCTTCTGTTCTGTCTTCTTACGGAAGGGTATTTAGTCTCGTTCAGCGGATCAATAGACTCAGCAATTTGCAAAGTGATTCAGTGAATCATCAATTTGCGAACAATTCAGTAAACCATCGATTCATGAATGATTCGGAGAGTCATTGATTCGTGAATGATTCAGAGTCATCGATTTGTGAACGATTCAGCAATTCATAACTGATTCAGTGAGTCTTTGATTGGTGAGCATTTCAGTGAGTCATCAATTCATGGACGACTCAGCAATTTGTGAACAATTCAACAAGTCATTGATTTGTGAATGATTCATCGATTCGTGACTTGGCCCTTTCGCTCAGTGGTGCACTACCACGACTCAGTCCGTCCATCGCCGGCCACTGGTGTTGTGATACAATCAGAGATCTTGCTGTGAACACTACTTGTTGCACGGTGCGTCACACAACACTTCTGCCTCCGTTTTAATGTGTGATTCTGACTAGTTTATGTGAAAACAGACAATAATATTAGCAAAGTGCTGCTGAATCAAAACAGTTGCGTTCTCGAATCGATTCAATTT
>JAPTGZ010000027.1:33723804-33740800 GCA_029814645.1 Fowleria isostigma | reverse complement strand
CAGGTTATTACAGTTATTTTACTTTCAATCATATTGATCTGGATGTGGAACCTGAACTAAAATGACTTCAATATCCTGGATTGTTAATATCTTCAGTGTAATTTTTTAACCTTTTGCAAATTCATCCAGCGGGCCGCATTGGACCTTTTGGCGGGCCGCTGTTGGCCCCCGGGCCACATGTTTGAGACCCCTGATTTAGAGCAATAACAGAGGTGTCAAAACCCGTCAGTAAGGCTACGTGGGGTCGTCAAATCTCGTCTTTATGAGGGGTAAGAGTTAAATCAGTCGATTCTTTCCATCATCAGTGTCCGTTTGGGTCTTTATGGGTTAAAAGAGTTAAACCTTTATTACCTTTTTTTTATATTTACAGCATGTATTAAACTAAGCTGTCACTTTTGTGCCTTAAATGGAATGTTAATTTTATCTGTGCGCTGCTTAAATTCAGCGGGACAGTGTGAATTAATAGACATCTATAAACGTGGCAGGTATACTGTACATACTGAACTACTAGAGGATATTTTAGCCCAAATCTTGGCTATAAAAATCTGCTTGTATTATCCGGCGGAATGGCTGAGCGGGTGAGAAGGACCCATTAAATGAGAGCCGACATTAAGCACGAGGCCAGATTAGACTCTCCGGATCTGCCAGCATCTGCCTGATCGGTGCAGGATAAACAGACACACTCCTGGACAATTAGGAGCTGTGGCTTTCAACAAGTCAACAAACACTCATACGGGCGCACAAACACCAGTAACACACACGCACGCCTGTGAATATCAATGTTGCCTGACACAAAGCGAGCAAACAAGCGGTAAATGCAGAGTGTCCTGTCAGTGCCTCTCATTGTCACAGGGTAAAGCTTCACTGCTTCACTTCTGATAAGAGTCCGCTGCATAGTAACCAGAGCTGGAAATGGATGGAGAATATTCTTGGAAATGGGTGAGGGTTTCTCTCTCGCTGTTTTTCGTTTGGGCTTTTTTGGAAGCCCCCCCCTCCCCCGCAGCCGTAGGAT
The DNA here is from genome assembly GCA_029814645.1 of Fowleria isostigma. Lineage (NCBI taxonomy): Eukaryota > Metazoa > Chordata > Actinopteri > Kurtiformes > Apogonidae > Fowleria > Fowleria isostigma. The sequence goes on along the minus strand of JAPTGZ010000027.1, from coordinate 33,739,788 downwards.
ACAACACACCCAAACCTCCCTTCGACCGAGAGCACGCAATTCGAGGCGAAAAAGTCTTCGTGTCGGTTACAACATGGTGGAGTCGGCTGCTGAATCATTGATGAGGTGGTGGTTTCCGAGGAGTTATGGAGTTGCCGGCTTCTATTTGTCTGCGCGGAAATTAATCTCAGGTGCATTAGCGATCTTTCTTCAGGGTTAGGGCTGCAAATAATGATCATTTTAATAATCGATTAATCTGTAAATTATTTTGAAGGTGACCGACCTACCACACGAAACCGATTTTACTTGTCTTTTAAAAAAATATATGTTAGGCCCAATTTACACAAAAACGCTCTTAGGTGAAAATATTTTATTGTATGTACCTTTCATTTAAGCCATAGTGGAGCAAATAAGTGAAATAATCGTTCACATGAATTTTGGTATATGTATTCTTCAAAGCTCACATTCAAATCAAATACCGCTGGCCACGCAAAACTTCAACATGGTGGCCATTTTTCAAAATGGCCAACGTTTCTGACTTAGCCCTACAGCTATGGAGCAGATAATTGGAAGAAAGGAAGTAATAAATACAATCCAACCCAGTTTTTTTTTTTTTTTTGCACAAACATGGTAAGTGAAGGCGATTTTGTCCAAAGACGTTACATATTAGACTTTAACTAAGATGGCGTCCAAGACAGCTGCCGTTAAAGACCGAATTTATGGTATTTCGGCTATAAATAGAGGTAGACAAAGAATGCAGATTTAGGGAGAATTGTCGGAGTCTGTGTCCATAATCTTCTGTAAGGCTAGTGTCACACGTTCATATGTGTTTACGAGGCTTAGACCTAATACATTCATCCAGCTCTGAAACAGAGCACACCAAAATCATTCTGTTTACAACAGAGGAAACATGGTTGGATTCATTACATTCACATGGTATTAAAATTCAAAAAAATGTCAAAGTAATACAAATATTCAAATTATGTAACGGTTTATAGTAATCTGTAATGGAATACATTTCAAAAGTAATCCTCCCAACCCTGCCTACGTATCATGATTACCTCAGCCATGCTACTCTGTGTTTTCCTCTGTTAAACTACACAGCGCGCACATGCCTCAATACTAGTGGTCTCAAGACCCAATGAATCAACTGCTGAATTTCTTGCCAACTCTTTCAAGAAAATCACCAAAAATGAAGAATATTGCCAAAAATGATGAAAAAAAATTACCAAAAATGAAGAAAATCATCGAAAATGAAAAAAAATTACCAAAAATGAAGAAAATCACTGAAAATAAAGAAAATCACCAAAAATGAAGGTAATCAAAGAAAATGATGAAGAAAATTGCCAAAAATGATGAAGAAAATCACCAAAATAAAGGAAATCACCAAAAATGAAGAAAAAAAATCACCAAAAATGAAGAAAATCACTGAGAATGAAAAAGAAAATCACCAAAAATGAAGAAAATCAATGAAATGAAGAGGAAAATCACTCACCCTTAGGGAATAAGACATGCAAACAAAAACATTTTTCATCAGGTTTTTATTGGTGGGGTAGTTTTAAAGAGTTAAACTAAGAAGACGATATGGTTGGCCAGGCTACCAAAGCCTCAGTACTAACGCTCTTAAGACCCAACGAATCAACTCCCAAAATATTGCCAACTCTATAGAGAAAAACACTGAAAATGTGAAGAAAATGACCAAAAATAAAGAAAATATATGAAAATGAAGAAAATCAATGGAAATGAAGAAGAAAATCACCAAAAATGTAAAAGAAAATTGCCAAAAATGAAAAAAAAAAAAAAAATCAATGAAATGAAGAAAATCACCAAAAATTAAAAAGAAAATTGCCAAAACTGAAGAAAATCAATAAAATGAAAAAGAAAATAACTCAAGGGAATAAGAAATGCAAATAAAAACATTTTTTTTTTTAATCATTTTTTTTTTTTGCTGGGGTAGTTAAAGGGTCAAACTAAGAAAACAGAATGGCTGACCAGGCTACCAAAGCCTCAATACCAACTCTTTCAAGACCCAACAAATCGACTGCCGAATCCATTACTAACCCTTTAAAGAATCGATTCAGACCCACGCCGTAGATCGGTTGTTGCAGCACTATTCGGAAGCGTTGCCTATTTGAAGCGGAAAAAAATCTCGCCACCCACCGCAGACACAACCTCACGCTACATATGCACACATACGCCCGCTCACATCCAAACCCACCCACGGGTGAGCGCTGTCAGTCACACACATCATCAATTGAGGCCTTTTGTCCAACTTTGTCTAATTGGTTCCCCTGCTGCCTGCTCTATCTCTACCCTTCAATCATTCCGCCTTCTGAGTCAATAGGGGTGATATAATAACCCACTTTATCACTGAGAGGTGACTCGATGATGAACACGGGGCCTGCGCTAGCATTCGTTCATCAACTATTCCGCTCAACTTCACCCACTGGCATGTGAGGGAATTGAACAAATTCTGTGTGCGGTATTGAACTTGGTGGAGTCTCTCTGAAGTGAAATATATTCTCACTTCTCCAACCCCGGCATTCGCTAACAACTCATTTTTGATAAAACTTGTTCCGACACCGACAGAAACGAACAAATCGCATGCACTGCACAGCGCACAAATCAAACAAATCAAGCCTCTGGACTTACATGCGGCTGCTGGAGGGGATCTTACGCCCATCTCTGAACCAGGTGATCTGTGGCCTCGGGAAGCTGTGTATCCGCGGCGCATGGATAAGAGCACCTTCTCCTTGAGATACAGTCTGAGACCTCTCACCTTCCACAAAACCACCCATATCTAGCAGACAGAGAGAAGAGCACTATTAAAGCAACGCACAAGAGAGGTGCTACAAAAGGAAAATGAATGCCAGACAGTAAAATACTCCAAATGGGAGAAGATGGATGAGAAGAATTCATGTTATTACTTCGATGTTTTGCACCTTTTACAAAAGATAAGCCTCTTTAGTCGGAGTGACTCATCCACACACTGTGCATGACAAGTGGTTTATAAAAAAGCATCCTCCTCTTACTAGGGATGTATATATATGGAAAGAATCACACACTTACAGGCAACTTGTACTTCAGTGCTGCACTGCATAATAGCGCCCACTCGATTCCTCACGATGCAGCGGTAGTGGCCTGCATGGGATCGGTCCAGAGTGGGGATCAGGTACCTGAAAGAACGCACAAGGACATCAGTCACCGTCAATATGACGGAGAGTGGTATTTACCGTTGTTGTGCTTTTTTTACGCTACCCATTCAAGATGCTAAATTTATCCAAATGTGTTACTATCGGTGCTTAAACTTTGTGGTGTACAGACGAGAAATTGCAGGTTGGAACCTACTGAATATGCCAGAGTGGACACTAAAACTGTGAATGGCCCTGGTAAGAGTCAGTCTTTGTTTAGACCATTCAGTCCATTAGTCAATGGGAAATGAACTCAGACATAGTAGCTGTTGTGAGGTACTGAACAACACGGCTGACCTGCTCCTGTCCATATAAAAGGCTCATTAAGGAAATGAACACAAAACACATACTACAAACACTAATGCCCCTTTTCCACTGCATTGTACCAGCTCGGCCCAGCTCAGCTCTGCATGGTTTGCTACTATGCCATTGGTTTTTTTCACTGCACAGTTTGTATCAGTTTTGCACAACTGAGGTAGGTACGGTTAGCAGAGTTGAAATTCTATAATAATAATAATAATAATAATCCTTATTTTTCAGTCACTTGTTGCTCGATCTGTGGCTTTTTGTCACAGAAAAGGCAAAAAAAAAAAATAGGTACAAGTGGAGACAAAAAACCTGGCTGTAAAGGAAAGTGAAAGTTATGAAGGCCAATGCAGAAGACCAACAGATAAAACACGGAACACCTGCTTTTATCTGCTGAACACCAGCAGATAAAAGCTGATCAGAGATGACGTCTGATGGTAAACTAGTGCCTGTCATTGAATGGTCTATGTGGACCCAGGCATGAGTATGACTGTTGCGTGTGGCCATGACAACACTGTCACAGGTAATCAGCGAGTCATGTGTGTCTTAATAGTCCCTCTCTCTCCTCCACTCAGACTGGCACACCTGTAGCAGATCTCCCAAACTGTCATCAGCTGCAGACTCTGCTATAAAGCCGACCAGCTCAAAGTGAGACAGACCTCAATCAGTGTTATGTTTGTTTTCCGTTAACCTTAGTTTAGTTAATTTGCTTTGGTCTGGAGATGGCTGGTAGTCACTCTTTTCGCATTTTTTGTTAGTTACTATATTTTTCAAAGTATAAGTCGCACTTTTTTTCCATAGTTTCACTGGTCCTGAGACTTATACTCCGGTGCGACTTATATATGTTGAAATATATAGTTTCATAAAGGCTCTGTTAGGACAACTGGGAGTCAGTCGTGTTTTTCCGGGACAAAGACTACGCTTCCCATAAGCACTAGCAACAACTGTCGTAAGGGCATACTCTAGCCAGGAAGTGTATTTGTTTTGGAGCTAATGATCAACAGCGGATTTTCTTTACAACTCTGCGTTTCTTTTTTCATGACAACAACTTGTAGGATGCAAAGCGACATGGTCATGTATGTGAGTGAGTGAATGTTGAGGACAGCGAAGTACACATTGTTGGCCGGCTTAGTGTTAGCTGACCGAGCTAGGATGGAGAATACACATCTTAGCTGACGGTACTCCGGCTGTTGTGTGCGTTACGCCTTGTGTAGGAGTGACGACTCGCCCTCTTCAATCAGTGATCCCATCATGGAGTGTGGTACTATAGTTCAGGTCAACATTTCCCATCATACAGTGTGGTACTATGCTTCCCATCAACTATTATGGGACTGAAGTTAGTAAATGTGACGTTCTTGTTTTTAACTTCATTTCCCTTCATGCATTGCAGGACTTTCCGTCAACCATCACAGGTATAGCAAAATGATTATAAGGCTATTGTTTACCAAAATAACTAATATCTCCCAAAATACTGGTCCTTTTAACTTGCAGAGATATTTAATGTGGGAGATGGGACTATTTCTCAACTGTAGATACCAAATGACCTTTTCATTTATTTTTGTTATTTCACACGAGAGAAAACATGATCATGATTCTCCTTCCAAACAATAATCCTCCTCCTCCACCACCTCCCTCCTGACAGATAATCTCATCTTTATGATAAATAAGTAAATAAAACCAGTTTATTTCTTTTAAATTCTCTTTTATTATGTTTTTATAATTGTTATTTTCATCCAAACTGCACTTTTCCTGTTTTCAAAACCCTCAATAAAGGATTTTTGGGTGGTTTTGGGCAGGGTAGAATGGAATAATTATATATTTAACCCTTTCATGCATGAATTATTAGAACTTTAATCAAGATTTTTTTTTTCTGGTGGATTATTATCCCTCTATAAACAGTGAAAAAGCTGTTTTGTTTTTTTCAATATGTCCACTAATGCTAAATCATCTTATACACCTCCGGTAGGAATGTCTTTAGTCACTTTCAAAAAGTTACATTAATGTATATTGTTATTCAGATGAAAAATATTGAAATTATGCCATTCAAGGGAAATAAAAAGGCTGTAAAAAGTTTTATGTGAAAAATAAATACCTGAAATGTTTTATATTTTAAAGGTGTTGGTGGTAGCAAAATTTTTTGTGTCTAAAGTCAACAAAGTTAACATTAACATAAAATGTGCCAAAAATGCCCAATTTATATTGAATATGATGCAAAAAAAATATATCATAAACAAAATGATATGGCAAAATGTTTTGTTTGGATTATTTTAAAAGGGCTAAAAACTTTTCAGTTCCCAAAAAAAATGAATTTTGAGGCTAGTTTTTACAGGGTTAAGAACCCTGTGGAGAACAGCTGTCCACTGCAGTAACCACTATGCATGAAAGGGTTAAATTAATTTCAATAGGGAAAATTGATTCACGAAACAAGGAAATCACAAAACGAGCTCAGCCATAGAAGGAATTAAACCTTAAATGTTCTACCTTTAGATTTGTTTAACCATAAATAATCATTTCAATCCACAAATAACCATCTGGTTTCTTCAGTCAGCAAGAAAAAAAATCAGCCTTTAAAGTTAAAAGAAATATTGATTTGACATTTATTGCGATTGTTACGGCCCTAGTGCCTTTTCTTTCTTTGTCTTTTGGTTTTTGGTCTGTTTTCTTTCTTTCTCATCTCCCCTGCTGGGTCTTTGGGCGTCCCACCTGATGGGAACCTGTTCAGAGGCCACGGCGGCTTCAGATCACCATCACCTGGACATGAAGGCACAGACCATGAACAGCCCCCTCCAGACCCCCTCCACTACAAAACCATCTCTGCTTCTATTAGTTGAGTTATTTTCTATTATACGAGCTCAGGGGTTCCAAAGGTAGGGTACTTAAAAATTTTCTGGGAAAAACACATTAACCCCTAGAGACCCGAACCAAAACCAGATACTGATCTAAAACGTCTAATATCTGTCGATCCATTAATCTTATCAATCCATGTAAATAACTGGTGGAAAATACAGTTTGTCATCTTTTTATGGGCATCACATATGACCCATTTGGACGTTGAGGTTCTGTAGTTGCTATGGAAACACGTCATGGTTTACAATATTAATTCATCAGTAAAACTATAGAAGTTGTAGATGCTTGTTTTTATGTGTAGTTATTAATATCCTTGTTGAAAAAGTCACAAAGTTCTTCAGTTTTTTTCAGCAGGGAGGAATTAAGCCCCCCCCCAATGTCTGACACCCTCTACAGGACATCCCTGCTGTCTAGTCTATCCTCATGAGAAGCCTATAAAACTGGATTTATAGTCACACAGACATCACGCATCACTACCTACGCCATGACTTTAGCTAGCATGACAACGCATAGACACCACCTCCTCATTGGCCAATTTATGACCTTAAACCATTATGATATAACCAGGACTATATAACAACAAATGTTGTGAGGTTCTGCCATATATAGTTCATTTGTTTTTGTTCTTTTCTGTTCCTTTTCCTCCTGATAAACCTGTTATACACATTAATAAAGTCACATAACTTTCCTAAACTGTGCCTTTATTTGATTAGTATAATCAATATTATTAGATTTTGGTACTCCATGTTGGTTATCCAATTTTTGTTCAGTGGTTGCACAGAATTGAGTCGGCCGTGGCTCAGGATTTAGAGCAGGTCGTCCAATAACCGGAGGGTTGGTGGTTCAGTTCCCGCTCTGTCCCAGACGTGGGCTGTTGTGTCCTTGGATAAGACACTTCACTCACACTGGAATATGGTAAATGCTTCGTACTTATATAGCAATTTTCCGCACATTAATGGCAACCAAAGCACTTAACAATACAAGCCTCACATTCACCCATTCACGCACACACTCATACACCAGTGGGCGGCTGCTGCCATGCAAAGCGCTACCAGGCTTCACCGGGAGCAATTTAGTGTCTTGCCCAAGGACACTTTGACATATGAACAGTTTGAGGCGGGATTCGAACCGCCGACCCTTCGACCATTGGATGACCCACTCTACCAACTGCACCACAGCTGCCTCTTATGGATGCGTATGATTTCTTCATAATTTTATTGTGTTCATAGTTGTCCATGTTTTTCATATTTTTCTAAAGGGTAGTTTGGTGGTCGGAGGGGCCGTAGGCACGAATTGGCAGCCATACCTCCATCAGCCCCAGGGCAGCTGTGGCTACAAATGTAGTTTACCACCACTAAAGTATGAATGTGTGAGTGAATGAATAATGGATCCATTGTACATGCTTTGAGTAGGCCTTAATAGAAAAGCGCTATATAAATCTAATCCATTGTTATTATTATTATTATTATATCTCCTACATTGCTTCCTTCCTCCATTGTTTATGCAGTAATACTTTTAATAGAACCACATGTTCAGTGGCTTCTACGAGCTCATGAAGACACAGCTCCATGTTGGCCACTATTGAATCAGGAAACGCAGACCGGAAGATAAAAAGCAGGGGTTTCCAGTCCTGGTCCTCGAGAGCTACTATCCTGCATGTTTAAAGCTACGTTTCCATTACCCTCAGAAATGCGCAAAATACAAATTACGCAGTAGAAAACTGGTGATGGAAACACAGGAATTTTGCAAAAACTGTCAAAAATAGCAAAAAAGTTTTTACTTTCTCCTGAGGTGGTATTTGAGATGTTTTGATATAGAAGTTTAGCGAAAAAGGGGCATGGAAACACATTTTGCGCATCTTCACTAGTTACGGCCATGACACTTCCGGTGCCACAAGAGGTTCAATAACATAACAGTTCATTAAATGTTACCCAGGTCATTCAGAAATTCAGGATCCACAACTGGTTGGTGAATTCTGTACAGTTCTCACCCAGAAATCCATTCTGTGAGGATGGTGTCAAAGACTTTGCCTTGAGACGCATCTGCAGAGTGATGTGAGTTACGCACAAACACACTTCTCTCTCTGCGAGAACTACGACATATCGTGAGACAGATAGACGGGACTTCACTAGACTCCCGCAGCAGAAGCCAAACACTCTTCAATGGGAACACCTGCAAGTAGCAATTATACTTTGTTGAAATTGTAGAAATATTGCTTTTATTTTGAGCAAAACTGTAATGGAAACCCAGCTTTTCAGATGTTTCCCTCTTCCAGCACACCTGACCGTCGTTATGAGGTTTCTGCAGAGCTTGATGATTGGCTTGTGATTTGAATCAGGTGTGTTGGAAGAGGGCTACATCTGAAACATGCAGGACAGTAGCTCTGGAGGACCAGGACTGGACACCCCTGATGTAGTTTCAGCTTTAAAACAAACCAATACAGCACTACTGCCACCTTCCAACTTGGAGGGAAACTACAAAATACTACTACTACTACTACTACTACTACTACTACTACTACTATCTCAAAATGACGCCATAAATTACCATAAATCCAGCTTAAGACAAGTTACAGTAACATCATGTGACACTTCTAACGAAGGCTACAGGAAGTAGCCGACATGAGTCAACTACCCCTGTCTGTTAAATGCATTAACCTACAATAAGTATCAATCTTGTTGATAAAATAAAGCTCTAGAACCTGGCGTAACAAATATGATACAAATCTTTTTATTGGGTTAAATAAATGTTTGTTTAGAAAGTTTTGAAAATATAAACAGACCCCTTTGGTTCAATCAAAAATGCTGAAGCGAGAGTTGGGGTCATTTCAGTGATCTAGAATGTTTACAAGAAGTTAGAGGGTTTTTTTTATATATATATTAGCTCAACAACAATCATTTTTGTTTTGTATATAAACCCCATCTATGTCTTGCTGACTCTCCCTTCATTGTGCCTGACATTTTCCTATATCTGACAGGCTCCCGACAGTGATAATACCGACAACTGACATAAATCGTTTTCTTATGCTAATATGTCATATCAATAGGAACGGGAAATCACACAGACTGTAGGTGTGATGCGTTCTGGTGCTTTTGTCCAGAACTAGTATAATTATATCCTACAAAATCTCACACCCCGAACTTTAAAAAAAAAAAATGCATTCCTTTTGGATCGGAGGGGTACGTATTTGAAAGAAAACAGAGAAGTCTTGTGGTGCGCAATGGTGCTGATCTAGCGCGGATAGTGAATGTAACAAAGAGAAAGGGAATGTAATTTCAGGGCCTGCTGCAGAGTGAGAAGCAAAGACAGGAGTGTAACTGTCTGACAAGACTTACAAGAACCCACAGTCATCCTCTACGTACAGTCAGCTGAATCCAATCATATTAGCATCTTCACATGTTGTTGTTGTTGTTGGGCGTCTGTAAAGCTGGATGTATAGTCACGCATCACTACCTACGCCCGTCACTTTGGACAGTAACGCATTGGCTCGCACCGCCTTGATGCGCACCTCTTCCAGACTGTAACTACGTGGCATGGCGACGAGGACACATCGCCTCCTGGTTGGCCAGTTTATGATCATGTGATGCGATAACAAATATTGTCGAGGTCTGCTGTATACAGTGGCGGTCTGTCCTACAGGCGATGTAGGTGGTTGTCTAGGGCGCCAAACATGCAGCAAGGAAGGTCAGAAGGATTGGACTGTAAATTTAAGTATAAAGTGTAATCATGTAAAGTAAAACAAAGTAGAAATCTTTACTTGAGGTGAATTTGCACCTCATTTTTTTGTTTATTTTGTATATTTTAATTATTTAACACCTTATATGGATCATATTTTGTATTACATAATTTTGCACACAATATATGTATTATTAGTTTTCTGATTTTCTGTTCAGATTCCTGCGTGTGCACATTTTTCTCAGATCCTGTGGTGGTTTTTAATGAAGATGTTGCATTACTGTAAAAAAAAAAAAAAAAAAAAAAAAGCAAAGAATTTATTGTTGTTTTTAAATATATCATTATATAAGGCATTTATTCAATTTTATTTGGAAGAAATTTGCACATATTGTTTCAATTATCTTTGTTTAGGTAAATGTGCAGTTTCTTGGAGAGGTCTTTTTTGTGTATGTGCTTTTTTGGGGAGGAGGGGGCGTGGCCGGTAAAGCTTGCCTAGAGTGCCAATTGGTCTAGTACAGGGGTCGGCAACCTGTGGCTCGTTCGTCCTTCTGCTGCAATTCTTGTAATATTAAAATAAAACGTTTTTAATTTTTTGTCGCTCAATAAAATAATGGCAAATGTTTAATACATTAGTTCCATTTGTTAGTAGAAGAGGTTAAAGACTGTATTCTGATATTGATGTGTTGGTCGTGAACATAACAAGTGAATGATAGGAGCCAGTGTTCTGTCGAAGCTCCTCCTACAACAACCTGACACACCACCCACATTTATACATGTCCAAGACACACCCGCCCATACCTACATACACAGTAACTCACATTTAAGGGCTTTATTTTTGGATAAACACACACCATCAATAAATGTCTAATCCGTGCTGTTCATTGGTGTCTTTGGCTGGAGGTAAACAGAGCTGAACTCACTTCAAAATAAAAAAAAAATGGATGTGGATCAATCACGACCAAATTAGATAATCATCATCATTAAATGTCTTGTCCTGACAATTATTTTCATCCATAAAGAATAAAAGAAGATAACCCTAGCCTTGCCCGCTACCCCTGCATTTTGTTTAATTTTACCTGTGCCCGAACCTACATTTTTTTTTTTTTTTTTACTCATCCTCACAGGTTTTTGCTGAAAACCTGACCTGGATATCTGACCTGGTGCAGGACTCTGATACATAACATTAAGGTAAAAACTGATATATGTAGTGTTCATTTTAATGTCTAAAAGGTTTTGTGGCTCCCTGCATTTTTTTTTTTTCTGTGGGAAACGGGTCCAAATGGCTCTTTGAGTGTTTAAGGTTGCCGACCCCTGGTAGTGCAGCAGCTAATTGCATATTTCAGAAGAATCATTCACTTTGTGATGCAAGCACAAAATTTGGTACATGTACCCTTCAAGCTCTACGCTTTTTAGAAATACCGCTGGCCACGCAAAAATCCAAGATCCATTTTCCAAGATGGCTACCGTTCCTGATCACATAATGCTTAAATTATTTTTTTTATTAATACCTGGTGAACATTTTTAAGAGAAAAATGTTTCTTGCTAACCAGATTATGGGTCCAAATGGCTCTTTGAGTGTTTAAGGTTGCCGACCCCTGGTCTAGGACCACCACTGGCTGTATATAGTTCATTTGGTTCATTACTTATTTCACTTTTTTTTCTTGTCTGTTATGTTTTGCTCTTGAAAAACCAATGCAGTTACGAGCATTAAGGGTTCATTTATGCTCTATGTTAAAGATGGAGCGTTCTGTTCATCCCCTGTGTACATTATGTTCATGATTCTGTCTGTTTTCTGGGAACTTGAGGATGTATACTCAGATGAATGAAATGGAGCAGTACAACCAGGAACAGTGGAGGCAGTGTTGAGATTTGAACAGAATAATTTCCATAAATAGCGTCCTTCAAAGAGCAACTGTGTGAATTAGTGAAAAACTACTGACATACTTATTACAACTACCCTTCTCAGTATTAACGTAAGTATCCACAGCAGAAAAACCTCCTCCATGTTTGTTATTGACTTTCTTCTTCTCAAAAAACTTCACTCTTCCTCATGGTATTCCACTAGAATGTCAACTCAGAGTGGTGCCCTCTGGTGGATTGATTGCAAAACGCTCATTCCAATGTACAGGACACATGGAAATATGAAAGCAGTGATGCATGATAACATTAGAAATGGGCAAACCTGTTTACAATTGTAAAGTTAGCATAAATTAGCCTTAAACCTGCCTATGACGTTTGTCACCAATTTTTCATCAAATCTATAAAAACCCTAGTGATAGCCTAAGTATCACAAATCTGTTAGTCTTTCCATAATTACGCACCTGAATCATTCCCCTCACAGTGAAGAACTTTGAAGTGTACTCCACCACAAACATTAATTTTTTTTTTTTACATATCACACCAAAACCTAAACAAAATCATCAGTCGGGCTTTTTCGGAATTCCACGCAGCCACAGCAGCAAGAAACAATGAGGCCACCTCCATATTTGTTGCCCCTGCGGCCCTTCTGTGGCTAGATGGAAGTCCAAAAAAAACAGTGATGGTTTCATTTAGGTTTCAGTTTGGTATGTATACAAAAGGACTGTTTGTGGTAGTGTAAACTTCCAAGTTCTTCTACTTGAGGAGAGTGATTCAGGTGCATAATCATGAAAAGACTAACAGATTTTTAATACTTGGGCTTTCACTCGGACTTTAAAGATTTGATGAAAAATGTGACAAACATACACAACTTTAATAAACCCATATAATTTAACACAATTCTGCCTTTATTTGATTAGTATAATCAACAATTATTAGATGTCGGTTAACCTATTTTCGTTCAGCGGTCCATGACACATCTCCTGCATTACCTCCTTCTCAGTCTCTTACGCTGTAATACTTTTAATAGAACTATGATGTGTTCATTGACTTCTATGACCTTGCGAAGACACTGCTCCATGTTAGCCACTATTGTTGTTCTAAAACAGGAAATGCCTGCCAGAAGATATCGAAACCATGGAAACAACTCCGCAAAGTGAAGCCAATACCAGCACTACTGCCACATTACGATTTTGAAGGGAAACTACAACACTTTCTACAGTACACTCGAGTGCGCGACCACATAACGCTGTCATCAGGTACAGCGTAGCTAAATGTCGCAGAACTCCGCGTGACCATAAATCCATCTTAACTCTGACTGTGTGTTGATGTGCATTCATGTTCAATGGCGTATGCAAAATGCTAGGTAGATCACCCCGGCTCTGAAGCCCCTTTAATTGGTTTGCTACAGCCACTTAGGAGTGTGGAGTCTGCCTGCCATGTTCCCCCTTCGCTGCAGTTCGGGGTGGGGGGTGAGGGGTCTGATTAAATGGATTCCAGTTCTCCTCTTTGATCAGAGCTGGTGAAGAATAACAAGCAGAGGGCTGGCCTGCGAGGCAGACCCAGAGACTAAGCCACGTGAGAGCGCAGCCAAATGCTGGGGAAAGACTGAGAAAGAAAAAAAAAAAAAAAAAGAGGAGGAGGAGGATGTAAGTGAGGGACAGGAAAGAGGAGGTGTTGGGGAGGTGGGGAGGCAAGACTAGTGATAGCAATCAGACGCTGCCACCTGAGAGTGTCTGTCTGTGTCTTAGGGACGAGTCAGACTGTGAGTGGAGAGCACAGAAAACAGAGCCCGAATTAGATAGAAACCGACTTTCACCGAGAACCACAACTGTGACACATGCAGACACACTGGCACACGAGTACCAGGACATGTACAAAGGTCTGCACATACACACATATACACACATATACACAAGACTGAGGCTTTCTGCTGCTTTTGACAGAATTATTTTGCATTATGTTTAGGGGGGCGAGATGGTTCGGTGGTAGAATTCTCGCCTGCCACACGGGAGGCCTGGGCTCGATTCCCGGCCAGTCCCAAGCCTGGTTGTCAAGAAGGGAATCCTGACGTAAAAACATGAGCCAAATCATCATGCGATTCACTGGTGATCTGCTGTGGCAACCCCAAAAGGGAGCAGCCGAAACAGAAAACAACATTTAGCATTATGTTTAGCCGCTGGGGTATGTCATAATCAGTATTGTGCAAGTTATTTCCAAACTGTGATCCATTACAGATTACTTGTTACTCTTATACAGGGGCGGCCTGTGGCATAGGCGGACTAGGGCGTCTAGGGTGCCACCTGCTGGAGGGGGAACCACAGGGAGGAAGAGGACAAGAAAAAAATTAAACAAATCTAAACTTCCTTAATTTACTACACGACATTAAGTACATCCCTGATCTGCTAATTACCACACGATATAGTTACAACAGTCTAAATGTATGACAATAGTAACAGTCAAATATATTCAGTAAGATTATCACTTTAAACAGAACCAGCCCATGTGAGATGGGGCAAAGAAGGAGCATTCTTAATCAGCCCAAGGAATGGAGGATCAAACCCGTGACGTTCCAGTCACCTGCCAAGCAATATACTCTACTGGTGTTGGGCATAACAAGGAAACGGCACCTCCTGCCTTAACTGTGAGGTACTGTTTGAATGTCAATAAAACACATCAGGTAGCAATTATACTTACAACCAACTTAATTCACTGTTTAGAAAACATAGTAACTACCCTATTTTAACCATTTACTCTATTTTGTACTGTAAAGCACTTTGTGACCTGAAGATGCTGGGAAATGTAGCTCTGCTGCTTGGAGGAGTAGCTTAGAGGAGTTTCCCAGTATGCACTGGGGCAAGGTATGTAAGTAATAATTAAGGTTTATTTATAGAGAATCTTTCACAGACAGAGGTCACAATGTGCTTTACAGTACAAAATAAACACAGTTAAAATAGGGTAGTTACTACTTCTTCTTAACCGTGAGTCAAGTAGGTTGTAAGTTAGATGAGATTCTGTTGAGTTTCATTTAAATGGCAATGATATTCATCAGCTAAGGAGGGATGCCACTTCTGTGTTTCACCTAAGGGTGTCAAAAGCCCATGGGTGCCTTACACTACTGAGCCACAGCAAAAAGTAATCTGTACTGTAGTCCATTACTTTGCACCAAATTATTCCAACACTTGTAATAATAGTGTATGTATCCAGTAGACCTCCATATTCAGTGAGACAGCATCTTCTGCTGCTGACGGAGCAGTCTTCCACCCACACATGTACAATCTGATGCAAAATGTGCATTGTGTGATTTTCTCAAAGCGATAATACAACGGTAATATGTTGTTTCAACAAATAACCCAACAGAGAATAATACACCGTTTCTGCATGTTGAATACAGTGTGAGATACAAATCTGAATAAATTTGACAATCCCCTGAACACATGATGTTATGTCTCTGGAGACACATCCAGCTAAATCAGTCTTGAATAAATCCATAGAAATGAGACTGAAATATGAATAAAAATGAGCAATAGAGCTTTTAATTCCAATTAAATGCCTTTAAAATGTCCTTGTGTACTGTAAGTTAACTGTACACTTAAAAATGATAACAGGAGGCGCTAACCTGTACTCCAGGGAGAAACGCGTGAGTTCAGTTCCGTTGTAGATCCATTTGAACTCCAGAGGCCAGCTGCCCTCGGCCATACAGGTGAGGACCAGGCGGTTCCCCTCCAGGTGGACCTGGGTCTGAGGAGGGTCCATCTTAAAGTATGGAGGAACGTCATCTACTGGACAAAGAAAAAGAGGAAGAGAGAGGATGGAAGGAAGGAAAAGAGAGAGAGAAAGGAAATGGTAAATGGGTGGTACTTATATGGCACATTTCTGGTACCCAAAGTGCTTTACAATACAAGCGTCACATTCACCCATTCACGCACACATCATACACCAGTGGGCAGCTGCAAGGCACTACCAGGTCTCACTGGGAACAATTTAGGGTTCAGTGTCCTGCCCAAGGACACTTTGATATATGGACAGTTGGAGGTGGGATTCAAACCACCAACCTTCAATCATTGGACGACCTGCTCTACCAACTGTGTCACAGCTGCTCAGGAAAGAAGGAAGAGAGGAAGGAAAG
>JAPTGZ010000027.1:33443252-33454397 GCA_029814645.1 Fowleria isostigma | reverse complement strand
TAGGACCGGAGTTGCCTACCCCTGATCTAAAACATGCAGGGTAGTAGCCCTCAAGGACCAGGGTTGGTGACCCCTGGTCTACGATGTTCAAATCCCAGCAGGAACGCTTGCATTTTTCCCCCTACATTTACACATTCAAACAGGAGCGTGGCACCAAGGATGCAGGTAGATAAATTTGCAATCGGTCAAGAATTCTAACTTGTCATAGAAATATTAGCTTATCTTGTTTTTGCTGATCACAGGGATCATGGTAACTCGTTTTTTGAAAGCAGGGTTAGGGTTAGTAATGAGCGTATGTCCATGTGACCAATGGACTGTCTGTCAAGGGACTATGAGTCAGGACGATGCGAGTCGCGCATGCGTAGAAGCAGTTATTTCTGTCGGCCATCTTTTACGAGTTGTTACAGCAACTTTGCAAGGACAAATCACTGTTGTGAGTCAAATTATGTTAAAGTACAGACTTTACCTTCGAGGAGAATCTTTCTAGTGATTTCGAGAGTCAATTTATATGTCTACTTTCAGTTTCTTTCACAGCTGAGATCAGTTTTTGTTTTGTTTATTTTTTCCATTTGAGCAATTCACTTCTGGGCGAAAAGTGTGTTGTAATGTAAGCGCTATTGAACATGTACTGTGTAAAATATTACTGAAAATTGATTAATGTCTTACATCAGAGAGCTAGAAATTTTTATGATACGGTCATAGAAATTCCATCATAACACATTTTTATCTGACCTATCAAATAAAATTTTTAATGATAAAGGGACACATTTTGTAGTATTTAATGTTCAAAAACATCTCAGTGATGCAGCAACTGTAGCCGCTTGCTGGCTGATAAACCAACGTGATATCATGACTTGCAAAACAATATAGCCACTTTTAATTGGCTTGTTATCTGTATGTATTATAAGCTTTCCACATGTATGTTCACACCATGACATGCACCACTCACTGAGGGTTACGGTTAAGGTTGAGGTTATGTGAACCGCAGATCTTAGCATAAAGTGATGTTGAAGAACACACAAAAGGTGGAAAATGCATATGTATAGCATGCCAAATGTCACAAGAACTGCCATCTTACTTGCTTGTCCATTCTCCACCGCATCAGTCCCTCTTTTTTACTGTTTATCAATGCCATCATATTTACCAGGCTTTCTTCTTCTAAGGAAACTTAGTTGTCTTGACATTTTGTGCTAGCAAAGTAGCATGTAATCTTGGCAAAAGTCCACTAAACAATGAAACAAGTCTTGATAATGACAGATTAATATGCACACTGGCCACCAACTGGTGCTACAGGTGAACAGGTAGTCATTTGAAAGAAGTAACAGTGTGGTTACGAATGGTGGCGCTGTAGGGTTCTGTACAGGTAGGATGCTGTTATGCACTGTTTGATGCCTTGTTTAGACAGAGACAGATCAGCGATACTGCATGTCGGCTCCTTTTTACAGTGTTGGGTGAAAACTTTCTTTGATAGATTACCTTCAATATTTTAATCTGTCAAAATGATGGACGGCCTTCAGAATTTTCCATCGTCTTTATAGAAAAACATCAATGGTGGAGTATTTTCGGTTAACGTGACCTCTGACTTACACTACTATGTTACAGCAAAAAAAGTAATCAGTTACTGGAATGCATTACTTTTGTATTATGTCACTCCAGACTCTGCTAATAATAAAAACGCAGAAGCCGTCACACGTGCAGGCGTGGCTCTACTGTTCGTCGTTGATCAGCGGCGTTGACCAACAGGAGATTATGCCGCAACCTTACTATTTTTTCTTGGCACGCTAATTAGGTAATTCTAAAGGTCTAAGCCAATCAAAACCTATTACACATTTAAAGCGCTCATTAGGAAGACGAGGAAAACCCAACTGTACGTTTGGTTTCCTCACATTTTCATCTTTCTTCACTTTCCTGTCAGATGTCATCATTAGACGTCGGCTTTTCCAGTTGTCCGTCAACACTTCAGACGGGTTTGGAGATGTCACCAATACAGTAATTAATGGCTTCGGCGCTCGTCTAATCCCAGGCTTTCTTGGGTCTTTCCTGGGGCTGGTTGCCATGTGGAGGAGCAAGTGAGGAGGAAAGGAGCGAGGGAAGGGCGAGAAGGAACAGATGATGGGATCTTGGCTTGTGGTTGCGTGTGATTCCCCCTGGTTCTAATCAGCTGGTGTTACTTTGAAATTACCCACTTTGCTTGTCATTACTGTGTTGGTGTGTGAAGGTGCATGTGTGTGCGCGTCTCATCCAGGACAGAACGAGCAGACACGGATGAATTATATATCACACTTTAAGTCAGCAATCTCCCGCAAACGCCGACGATATTCCGGCTGCTACTTTAACGCCGAGGAGAAATTCATTTAGTCAGGGCACAGGGAGAAATCATTTTAATCCTCTTACTAATGTTTTCCCTTATCTGCCGCCTTGTTCCTCCAGAGTTGTCCGTATTCTTCCGGTCTCACCTCACAGCGCACACGGGTGTCGGGGAGATTTGATTCATTTTACAGCGCTCGTTTCTCTGCCCTCTTTTTAATTGTCTGCTTTTAATTTTTTGCCCCCGAGTGCCGATAATGAATTTGTTCAGGCCTCGTACGGGCAGCTATAAAATGGACAGTTTCTCCATCTGGGGAAAAAAAAAAAAAAGAGAGAAGAGATTACACTTGAGCTGTGACATGTTTCTTATTTTATTATTTCTTTAATTGAATGATGATACAGGGAAGCGATTATACGGCGTGTGATTACGCGCCGCTTTCTGTAAATCTCTGAGTTTATTACAATTTTCTGCTCTATCACTTGCTTGATCTTGCTTGCCGTCTCTTCCTCTTTCTTTCTTTTTCCGTCTCTCGCCTCATGTCAGACAACTTTATGTGCCTCCTGGCCCCATTTCCCAATTAGCCGCCACAATTAGGGTAACAATGTAGTACAAGAGAACTGGGATGATAAATTTAGCAACAATGGGAAGCGATTAAGAAAGGAAAGGACCTACCTCATAGGTTTTTTTCCCTTCCTTCTCCTTTTTATGTCATTTTAAATGCACTGTAATTATGTCTCTTATATGGTGTTGTGCAAGTTACATCCAAGCTATAATACATTACAGATTACTTACTGTTATTTAACCCTTGTGTGGTGCTCATATTTTTGTTACTCAGCCAGTGTTCATGGGTGTGGTGGATCCGCTGCATTTGTGGGGTTTTAAATTCAACATATTTAAACAATTTTATGTTAAAATACGTAACAGATGTTTGCTTCATCCCAATTGCAAGCAACGTAAAAGTATATAGATTAAGAGGGATCCATGCTGTACTTGGATACGCTCACACCTTTACCGTAGATGTTGCATTCACAAGCACATACCACGGCCCATGCCTGATTACGATTAATAATATTATAGTAATAATAATAATACAGGGCCGAAACAGTAGGTGGCGATGTAGAGAGAATCCAACGACAATCGTAAGTATGTAAAGTATGTTGTAGCTATTGCGCTATTGAGCCTGTACCATGTACAATGTTACTGAAAATGGATTAGTAATGACTTACACTATTGTGTTACTGCAAAAATGTATCTGTTACTGTAATACACTACTTTTTAACGTGTTACTCCCAACACTAGGGGTGTACTGGTGCACTGGGGATGTAACGATATGAATTTTTTTATATCAACAAAATTATCACAGTTATCATTATGATGGCAGTGTTGTTGAAATGTGCTCAAAATGTCCAAAAAGTACTTACACACACACTGAAATAAATTAACCGAGTTTTATTAGGGAAAAAAACAAATAAAATAGCATGCACAATGTAGTTCGTTGGCAGAAACATTGTTCACCTGAGATTAAAATGTAAAAATGTCAGTTTTTGCTTGGTAGAAATTAAATGTGTATACACCAACATTAAACAAAGTAATATGGATGTAATACAACCACATGGAAACAAATCTGTAATGTAAGTATTTAAGTATTGGCGTGAGTTTTCAAAGTCCGATAATCAATCACGGTTTTCATGATAATTGGAACTGAAACAGTAATACTAACCATGAGGACTTTTACCCCAGTTAATCATTATACTGGTAATCGTTACATCCCTATGGTGCACTCATTTGTATCAAACCATTCCGGTTCAGGGCCTTTGGTACAATATGGAGATGTATCGAATGAATACTGTAGCTTAACACATACAAACAGGGTGATCATGCAGGGTTTCCTCTGTATACATTCAGCTGCGGGGAATTCGCAACATGAGGCATAGAAGCCGGGTTGGACGTTCGAAAAATGTTAAGTTTCGCTTTCAGTTTTTGACATGTTGCAGCTTTGTGTAAGAGTATCTAGCTGCGGAAGCTGGAGAGTAGAACTCCACATATCCACTTTCATTCACAACATGTGACCCCCCACTTAGGGTTAGGGTTAGGAATAGGGCAAGGGTTAGGGTGACACTTCTCCGGAAGTGGAGCTGATGTAAGTGGAGCTCCACTGTCCTCAGGCTTCTGCAGCTAGACTCATCTCACTTTGTGGCACAAAAAAGTGCAGGGGTTCCTTTTATAGCAAAAAGTTTATTTTTTAATTCAAGTTGGCAAAATCAAGTGAATCTGCTCCTCTCCTCCTTCACCGTGTCTCTGTTATGGTGTTACTATGAGGTCACGTTCACAGCCCCTCAGGGAATACTGAGAGGTGTTCAAAAACACTTAGTAAATTACAGTGTTTGCCCTAAACCAACATTGAATGCACCCTGACTCACTCAACAACCCCCCCCCCCCCCAATACAACTCCCTTTTCACTGGTCTTCTTCACTGTACTGAAAACTTATAAAAAATGCACCAAACCAAAATGTTTCTGTACCATTCCACCCCTACCCAGCACTTTTCTTATATAATCCTTAACTCAAAGGGTAATCCTCTACTACTTCTGTAAAGTTGTTCCATAACTTGATGTTTTTTTGTGGTTTGTTTATTCGGAGGGTCAGTGAGTGTGCGTGCGTTTCCAGTATTTGTAAGGAATAGTCGGTCAGGCCTGTGTCAGTTACCTTTGGCCTCTTCAGTGGGAGAGTGTGCCGTAATGATGCTGCTGAGCTTTGCTTTGTTATGTAATCCTCCCACTAGTTCCAGCACCACCACTCTTTATTATAAAGCCTTTGTTAATGTAGGAGTGTGCACATATACGCGCACAGGCATAAATGTGAGCGTTGCGTGCACTCCTGTGACCCCATCCTCATCAATGAGATTCACTTTATATCCGAATCAGGCGGAGGAAAGAAACATTTAGGAATAAACACTCCCCCAGCGAGGCCCTGAGGGATGTGTGAGGCTTTTATCTTCCCAGAGGCAGAGACTGTGGGGAAACCTTTATACGAGTGCGGCGTGTACTGGAAGATGGGATTCTCCTCCCAATTAAGCTTTTATCCTTCTGTATGTGAGGCTAACCCAGCTAGACGGTAAATAAAGAGAGCCCATTTGGAAATGAGTTGCCGTTCTGCCATTTCTTCACGGCAGCTTTGAATACAATTACCCAAAACAATAAATGTGATACAGTTTGTGTGTATTCGACTGTCTGCTTTGGTTTGAACCTGCATTCGTTGCCTCCCGGTTTGGGGGGAACAGTGTTTCCGTCAGGACTAAATGCTGTGTTTTCAGACATTTTAATTTTAACTCCATCTCACTGTGTTCCGGTGAGTTGCTGAGCCAGTACACAGTGGACCTGTTGTGATTCCATTTTGCCCGAGGGCTAGACCCAGTTAACGGAGGAAGATGGCCTTAATAAGGAGGGCGAGCTACGAGTTCAGCCATGCAGCGGCCATGGGGAGCTAAACAACACCTGACCTGTCGAGTTTTTTCATACTTTTGTTTCTTTACTCAACTTCTATTTTCCGCCATGAAGAATGTAAGTTGTTATCTAGGATGTTTTCTATATGATGCAAAAGGGTAGCAGGATTTCAAAATATAAAACTGCATTTTGTTTCGACCATCAAGTCAGTTGTCAGCAAAAGATTAACCCATAAAAACCCAAACAGCAACTGGGTTTATGCTCTATTAAGGATGCATTTTACTGAAAAAGTCCCTATTTCTTTAGTTTTTTCTGTTTCTGATAGAACCATCAGCTTTACTCTGACCTTTATTGAACAAAACAACATGATCAGTGAATGAAATATAGAAAAATACCTGATTTTCACAGAACCCATAAACCCAAACAGCCACTAGTGATAAACCATCTACTGATCTAAACTGTCTGACCCATTGTATTCACTTAATGATATAGTTTACTGAAAAAGTAACTTTTTCTTCAATTTTCTCTATTTTTTTGGTATAATAACCCTCAAGTTTAACCCACAAAGACCCAAACAGCAACTGGCAACCAAACCAATCTACTGAAATAACCTGTTTAATACCTGCTGATTCACTTGCCCTATCAATACATGTCAATAATCGGTGTAAAATGCAGTTTGCTATCTTTTCATAGTCATCAGATATGACTCATTTGGATGTTCAGAGGTTCTGTAGTTACTGTAGAAACACTGTCATGTTCTACAACATTAATTCACCAGTAAAACCCATGGAGTTGGATCAATGACAGTGGATAGATACACTTGGATTATGTTTAGTTCAGTTTTCTCTATTTCTGATATAACCATCAACTTTACTCTGACCATGTATGAGCAAAACATCATGATCAGTGATTTAAATATAGGAGAATACCTGATTTTTACTTAACCCATAAAGACCCAAACAGCCACTAGTGATAAACCATCTACTGATCTAAACTGTTTAATCCCTGTTCATCCACTGATCCTATCAATACATGTCAGTAATTGGTGTAAAATGCCATTTGTCATCTTTTTATGGTCATCAGATATGACCCATTTGGACATTCAGAGGCTCTGTAGTTACCATGGAAACACCATCCTCTTCTACAACATTGATTCATCGGTAAAACCCATGAAGTTGGATCAATGACAGTGGATGGACACAGTGGGTTTATGTTCAAGTGATAATATATTTTGTTGAAAAAGTCACTTTTTTTTAGTTTTCTCTTTTTCTGATTTAATAAAACACAACTTTTACTGAGTTTTTCATGAACATCTACATGATCAGTAAGTTAAATATACGGAAATACATGATTTACACTGAAAAAAGAGAAAATACAGGATCATATCATAATAAATGGTGATAAATCCATTAAGAATGATTAAATAAATAGAAAAATACCTTTGGGAACTGCTACAGAAAAAGCACTGTGTCTTTTAGGGTTAATCAAGGTTATACTTACTGGTGTAAAACACAATTTGTCAATGACAAACTGCATTTGACACCAATTATTTACATATACTGATAGAATTAGTGGATGAACAGGTATTAAACAGTTGGTTTTCATAGACTGTGAATGTTTGTGTCTTTTTGAGTTAATCTAATTAATTAGCCAAATTAATGAAATTACAGTTGCATTATGTTTCACATCAATTTTAACCTTAAACTGAGTGAAAGTAGTAGTAAATAAATAGTATTTTTTTCAGTGGTCATGTTTGTAATGCGTGATAAATCAGGTATTTTGTGATAACTATAGACAAAAGCTGCGTTTTTTTTTTAAATTTTTTTTATAAAGAATAGCTTTTTATGTTAATTTATTTGATCAGATAGAGAATTAAAACTAATTATTCTAAAATTTTAATGTCGACCCAGTAACTTACCATATCTATCCTTGGTCTAAATAAATTATAAGTAGCTCAGACTGCGTTTTTACATTGGAAATGGTTGTGGCTGAATATATCCTCTTTCATAGTGAGCCTATTTTTGTACTGCAGTCCATTTTTTTTCTTGCTGTATAGACTTTTGATGCATTTGCAGTCATGCAGAGGCATAGTAAAATTGGTGGGTAATAAAAGTATTGGTGGCTTTTTTCTGACTCATTGCTTTTTGTTCTGGAGGCGTGTTGTGCTGCACTCGAACCACTTGAACTGCAATTCATGACGTGATACACATAACACACACACACACATAAAACACACACACGGAGCTAAATTTTTGGCACTCATTAAAAACAAAAGACAGACAGGGAGATAGGGGGGGGAGAAAAAGCAAAAATGCCTAAGTGTGAGTGAAGATAAGACGATAGGATTTTCAGGTTGAGCGGCTGGGGTTGTTTCAGGTTGACACCGGTGGCATCTCGCTGTATTATTCTGCCACATTGTGAATCTGGGCTAGAAGTAGATTATTAAGTGCTCTACTGCAGTATTGATGGCTGGTGTGGGGACTGCTGCCGCTGCAGTGTTGTGGTTGTCTCTGTCCCCTGGCTGTTCCTGACTGGCTGACTGGGGACCGACTAATTGGAGGAAGCCCTGGAGGAGCAGAGGAGGAGGAAGGAGAGGAGAGGTAGAAGAGAAGTGGAGGAAACAATGGCGGTGGGAGATGTCAGGCGTCATGCATTCTCTGCATTTACACCGACTCGCCCTCCCACTAATACAGTATATTCTTACATTTACTTTGCATACGACTGCCACTATTGTTTATCAGACATCTACACTGAGCGCCGTCCCATTTCCCACAATCTGGATATTCATTTATTTATTTATTTTTTAACCCATAAGGACCCATTGTGACATTTGTGACACTTCCCAAATACAACTTTTCTTTAGATTTAACCATCCTTAAGTGGTTTTCACCATTTATTGTAATATTCTCTTCTTATTTGGTGTTTTTTTTTCAGTGAAAATTGGGTATTTTCCAACATTTAATTTACTAATTATGTAGATGTTCTTAAAAGTTTAGAGTAAAATTGTTTATTTTATTTTATCAGTTTATTTTGAGCTCATGCACTCCATGAACAACACTAATTGTATATACATGTACGATTTCAATATTCAGTACTGTTTATATACATCTCATTTTGTGTATACAAAACACACACACACACACACACATATATATGAGAGAAATTTATATGAACATTTATGCATAATAGAAATATATATAGAGGGAATATGCATATAGGAATATACATAGGGAAAAATACATAGAGAATATGCTTATAGAATTATACATAAAGAAATATACATAGAGAAGAGTTCATCGCAAAATATACATAGAGAAATAGTCATAGAGAAAAATACATCAAGACATTGGTTGTAGAACATTATGTGTACACAATATACATATATACAAATACACATAATACGTAATTTTGCACCGCAAATTCCAACTAGTATACAACCCCAGTAGCCTGAAAAGGAGTGAGAAGAAGCATATCTTATTTACTCCCACCCCCATAAAACTGAAGATTATTATATCAAAAATAGAGAAAACTGAAGAAAAAGTGAGTTTTTCAGTCAAATATATCATTAATGTACATAAAAACAAGTGTGTCCATCCATGGGTTTTACTGGTTAATCAATGTTGTAGAAGATGATGGCGTTTCCATGGTAACTAGGGAGCCTCTGGGCATCCAAATGGGTCATATCTGATGACCATGAAAAGACGAATAACTGTATTTTACACCAATTATTTACATGTATTGATAGGATTAGTGGACCAACAGGGGTTAAATTTGGTTATAAAATTAGGGTTATAAATTTATTGTTATTATAGAGGCAATGGTCGATGAATAAATGATAATAATAATAATAAATGAAAACAGCAGAAGACATTGTACATGCCATACTGTGTAGAACAGGCTTAAGGTGCATATTGATCTTTTTTTTCTATAATCACTGTTTTCTTTCATAAATAGGCTTAGCATAATTATTACATAATCAGCATACTGCAGTTAATTATGCGAATTGCAATTGTTTTGCATAATCGCAACAAGAACGTCCCTTCACTAGTGGTTTTATAATTATGTGGAATGAGCAGAAGAATCTAAGGCTGGCCTTGGTGGAGATCTGGTCTCTGATGGCTTCACTAAATGGCTCCTCTTCATTAGCTGCAATATATGTCTGTAAAGGAATATGTATCTGCATTAGTTAGGTTTGTACGATACTAGCAGCATTAAATAAAAAAAGATACGTTTGTAGTTGCTGTCATGTGCATAATGATTAGATATCTAAAATGTTTGTGAATACATGTCTGACTTTTTTATATAATTGTCTCACATGGGACTAACAGAAATTACGACAACGTAAAAAGTCCACATAAGAAAAACAAATCACTTGTCATTTTGAGAATAAAGTCATAATATTACAAGAATAAGGATGGTCCAGTTCAACGGAATTGAAGTTGCCGCTTCACTTGTTGCGTTCACTGTAACAGGAAACTCTGACCATCAATTAATTTCAAAATATTATGACTCATAAAAGTACAACACTGTTTTTGAGTTTTTAAAACTACAACTTAATTCTCATAATATTATGACTTTATTCTCAAAATATTACGACTTTATTTGAAATATGAGTTTTTTTAAACTACGACTTTATTCTCGTAATATTATGACTTTATTCTCGAAATATTAAGACTTTATTCTCGTAATATTATGACTTTATTCTCGAAATATTAAGACTTTATTCTCGTAGTGACAAGAAATTTGTTTTTCTTATGTGGCCCTTATACGCCGTCATAGAAATAGCATATTTGTTGATTATTTCTACACTGTTGTCCATCATTTGACCTGGGCTCTTTTAACGTCATCATCTTCTTGGATCCCACTCTTCTTCTTCTTCTTCTTCTTCTTCTTCTGCTGTGGGTTCAGTAGACATTAGAAGTACAACTGCAGCAGTTTACTTAATTTGCTGATTTTCTACCGCTACATGGTCCAGTTTTTCAGTAATAAGCTTCGTATATTTATGTCATTGGTTCAGTTTTTTTTATTATATTTACAAAAGGAAAACTGCAGTTTAATGAATTTGCTCCAAAAGTCTCTGTCACTAAACTAATGCTCTTCATCATTAAGGCCCAATCCCAATTCACTCCTTACCCTTAACTCCTGCCATTTTGTTCACGTGAATTGGGATTGGGCTGAAGTGTATGTGTATCATTAACTCTTTCCCCCTTGGATACCTACGAGGAACAACCCTTATATATGTTACTTGTTCTATCCATGGAACATTTGGGGTTTTTTGGTGTGTTGTTTCTTTTTCCGGTGAATACAATTGTCACTATCGGGAAAAACAGTGAAAATTTATTATCATGATATATTTATTTTATTTATTTATTTATTTTTTGGTTTAAGATTACAA
>JAPTGZ010000027.1:33333128-33344040 GCA_029814645.1 Fowleria isostigma | reverse complement strand
AAAAATCATAAATTAAAAAAATACTGTTGTACTTTTATAAGATTAAAGTCGTAACATTTTGAAAATAAATTTGCAAAAGTCATAATTTCACAATAATAAAGTCATAATATATCAAGAATGAAGTCATATTTAAAAAAGAAAAATCATAATTTTATTATTTGCCAATAGAACAAGAAAATGTGTCTTGTCAAGACTTTAAAAAAAAAAAATGAATATATCTAACCTTAATGAACCCAGAAATACTTTAAAATGAATTTATTCTCAATAATAACAAGTATTTTTTTCTTGATACAGATAAAATATAAGACTTCTTTTCTCAATATGTTGAAAAATATTTTTAAATTAGGTAAATACTAGTGCCATCATTTTAACATAATGCACTAGGCATGGAAACCAGTGAAATTACACTAGTATTTTACTAAATTATATGATATATATTACTATTATTATTGTTATTATTTTTGGGTATTTATTGATAATTTGTTAACCATGTAAATTGGGTGACGTGTTACTTTATAAACTAAAGACAATGGTAAAAACATGCTTTTTAATTTCTTTTGTAAGCATATATAAATCGCCTACGGAGCCGGGCCCCATATAAAACCTTGCCTAGGACGCCACATTAGGTAGAGCCGGCTCTGTTGACATCATTTTCCAGTTTTCAGTTTGTTTGTTTTTTTGTTTTTTTAACCACAGTACAGTATGTTCCTTTTGCACCAGACTAACCAGCAGTGTTGTTACCAAATGTAACCCATGCATGATCTGAGAGATGACCCATTCAAACCCAGGGGTTCTCTTTACCTTCCAGTTTGGGTCCAGAATTGTCCCGGTTCTGAGGGAACAGGACCTCCGTAAGTCACCAGCCTCCATTGCCTCTCAGCCAACCAATCCCTTGTATCCTCCTCTCCTTCACTGCCTGGTCTCTGCTGTCATTGGCTGTCTGGCTGCAGTAGGATGCTGGGATCACTGGTCTTACTGGTCTTTTCTGTCCTCGGGGCCTCCTCGGATACGACAGCTTTTGGTTCTGTCTGTCCAGCAGGCCTTGGGTTGTAAAAGAATTTGGATTTTTTTTTTTTTTTTTCTATCTATACAAACCAGAGAAGACACTAACCTTGCATGCGTGCCTATTAAAGGCTCTTTTTACTGTTTTTTTTCTTCATTTTTTTAACTTTTCCTAAGGTTATTTCACTACATGCTTGCTAAAACTCACAGTAGATAATGCAATTTTGCTCCAAATTTGAGAAACAGAACTATCAGAGGGTAGACTTCTGTGGGTGTGGTTACGTAGAGAACCATGTTTCTGATGAAATGGTGTTCCGGCGTCAACCTAACTGTGACTGTTCCTTGCCCCGCCCCTCCTCTCCCCACAGTGACCGTTCCCTGGAGGTGTACCTCCGGCCCACCTTCATGGACGACCGATCTGCACCCATCTTCTACTAGCGGGCTGCTGTCTCTTTTTTTTGTCCACTCATGGGCCCTTTTTTTTTTTTTTTTTTTTTTTTTTACGGGAAGGGGAGAAAATATCCAACACTGATGTGGGAAAAAAAAAAAAAAAAAAAAACATGATAAGAAGAGGGCCCAGAGGTGCGATCGGAAAGAAAACATCACCCTAAGGAACACGAAATTTAGTTTCTTTCCATTGAAAAAACACTGATTCCTGATTAACCCTTTGCAATGTTTGCAGGTAGACACAATGTTTTTATGGTTCAAATGCCAGTGTGATGCTAGGTTTTATAGAGGTCACACGTCTGTGGATAAGGTTCGGCTAATAGAGTTTAGTAGTGATGCCGTCACGTTATTATAAACCGCACATCTTCAGTGGGATCTGTTTTATTTTTTAACACTAGAAACTGTAAATGTCATCTGAGGATTATTTACTTTAATGAACAGTGAAGGCGCTACGAGATGATATATGACACCAGGAACCAGATTTGAATCGTTTATGTGTGAATTTCAATGGCTAAACGTGTTAAAAACTGAATTTGAATCACGTCATTTGAATGCGTGTTGTTTAATTTGAATCATTTGTATTTGGATTTCAATGCTAAACTTGAATAATTGCGTTAAAAAAACCTGAATTTGAAACTGAAAGTAAGATTATGACAATTTCTGAATATATTTGATCCTCACTGAAAATTCAACTCTATATATTTTCACATTCAGCTGTCAAAATGTAATTTTAATTTAATTTTCAGAACTGATTTTAAAAATACATAGAGTTGAATTTGAATTGTGAGACCCGGATGTCTGTCAGAGTATGGTGAAATGGAATTTGGAGAACTGAATTTGAAAATATATAGTTAAATTTGAAATATATAGAGTTGAAATTGAAATATATAGAGGAGAATTGGAGATATATAGAGTTGAATTTGAATTATGAGAACTGAATGTGAAAATATATACAGCTGAATTTGAAATATTTAGAGTTGAATTTGAGATGTATAGTGCCGAATTTTAATTGTGAGACCCGAATGCCTGTCACAGCAAATTGAAATTAAATTTTGAGAGCTGAATTTGAAAAAAAAAAAAAAAATTTTAATTATGCGATTCAAATTGTGTTTTTTTAATGCGATTATTTAAGTTTAACAGTTGAAATTCAAATGTAAATGATTCAAATTCTGTTTTTTGATGCAATAATTGAAGTTTGGCAGTTGAATTTCAACATAAATGACTCAAATTCTGTTTTTTAATGCAATTATTCAAGTTTAGCAGCTGAATTTCAAATATAAAGAATTCAAATTATGTTTTTTGATGCAATTATTCAAGTTTGGCAGTTGAAATTTAAATATAAACAATTTAAATTCTGTTTTTTGATGCAGTCATTCGTTTGGCAGTTAAATTTCAAATATAAATGATTCAAATTCTGATTTTTGATGCCATTGTTCAAGTTTGACAGTTGAATTTCAAAAATAGATGATTCAAATTCTGTTTTTTGATGCAATTGTTCAAGTTTGGCAGTTGAAATTCCACTATAAATGATTCCTATTCCGTTCCTGGTGTCACATATTTCATCCATTAAAGGTGAACTCTTCAGTATCAGTAGTTGGAGAGAGAATAAAAAGGTCACCTCCAGTTTTCGGTGCATTAACGTGCACTCAGGACGGCGTAGGTCGGATTCTGACACAGGGTCAGATGGTGAGTAAATGGTAAAACTACTTTTGTTAAGTAATATAGTACTCTAGATTTACTAGTTGTGATACAGTACACCCAGATTTTCAATGTGGGAACTGTGCCTTTGACTTATTTTTTAATAACAGGCTTCATGCAGCATCAGACCGATCTTTGTGTGAATTGGTTTGAGGGCGTGTGCGTTACAGTTATTTTATTTTTTTTTTATGCTTAAATATTAGTGGGCTTATTTTTCCTCCAATGTTACATTTATTTGCGATGTCAAGGATTTTTTTTGTCCTTTTTTTTTTTTTTTTGCTTATGCGAACAGTGCAGTGCAATGGCAATTTCAGCAAAATGTTACAGGAATATTTTGACCTGCTTTTTGTTCTTTCTTTCTTTCGTCTTTAAATTTCAATAATATCTAAGATGCCAGATAGCCAAGAGAAGCTGAAATAATGGGTTATTTTTTGATATTTTAGTTTTGAGGGAGTGGTAGCTTTTTCAGATAAGATACAGTATTATCATATCTTTGATCTTATTCTCAGTATTAAACACTCATCTGGGAAGGAGGAGCTTACAGCGGTCACATTTGTTGTCAGTAATTAATCTACTGTACCTGCGATGGATAAGTGAGAGTGTTAACGAACGTGTGAGTCAGACTCCGATCAGTCATTGGTTACATCCTTAAAGGGTCCCATGGATGAGGGTTGTCGACACTGAGTGATATGATCATGCTTTTATCGCATACTAGCTCATTCAGGCAGCAGTTCCAATCGCATTTTGTTTGTTTTTTACTTTTTATATAGCTTTAATTTTGTCCATTTCTCACTTTTGTCACCGTTTGTATTATATCTGTACTGTACAGAAAGCGCATATATAAATTATCTTGTCCAAAATAAATTTAAACGGGCACAAACTTCACCTTTTTATGTGTCGTCTCATTTCATTGTGTTCATTGTGTTTTGTTGCAGGGTCAATATGTACAGTCGCGGAAAAGATTATTAGACCGCCCTGTGTTTTCTTGCCTGGTCCAACTAAAGGTACATTTGTTTGGACAAATATAATGATAACAACAAAAATATCTCATTGTAGTTTAATTTCCGAGCTGATATCTGTCCATTTTCTATGGTTTTCTTGATAACTAAAATCACATCAGCTCCTACATCAATAGCTATGGTACATTTTAGGGCCACATAAGAAAATTAAATCACCTGTCACTATGACAATAAAGTAATAATATTTTGAGAATAAAGTCATAGTTTAAAAAAAACGCAGTATTTAATGAAAATGTCGTACTTTTTGAGATTAAAGTCATGATATAATGAGTAAACCTGTAGTTAAAAAAAAAACTCATTAACAAAAATAATCTACTTTTATTACATTAAAGTCTTAATATTTTGAAAATAATTTAGACAGTTTCTGGTTACAGTGAACACAACAAGCAAACCAGCAACTTCTGTTGAACTGGACCAACCAGACTGATGGGATGTACATACAAGTACAAGTATTACATTATTTTTGTTAAATGAGTTTTTTTAAAAACTATGACTTTATTCTCATTATACTGTGACTTTATTCTCAAAATATTATGACTTTAATCTCAGAAAGGTATGACAATTTCATTAAAGAATGATATTTTAAACTATGACTTTTTTGCAGTAAATTATGACTTTATTCTCATTATATTATGACTTTTATTTTCATAGTGACAGGGGATTTTATTTTCTTATATGGCCCTAATACGCTGTTGTAGTATGGCATTGTACTGACAAAAACTTATTTAGTTGTTGATTACACATTGAGTTTGATTACTTCTGATGGTCTAATAATTTTTTCCTCGACTGTACATTGGAGTCTGTCCAGTGTTTTCTTCAAAATGAAATGACATCATGTGGAGCAGGTCATGTGATTTGGAATTAACACACTTCCTACAGAGGGGTTTTTGTAACGGGTAACGGAGTTAAAAGTGATTTTACAGACACATACAATTTATTTTCCATGTAAAATTTGATATATTGACAAAAAAGTAATATTTGTTATGATTATTTCAACTTAAAAGAGCACAATCAAAACCATTTTTGAATAAACTCATGTTATTATTGTTTAGCTAATTCAAAGGTAGTTATTAAATTCAGATTTTTATTTAGCTGACATCTATATTTTAAAAGCTAAGTGGCCTCTGTGTGCGTCTGGGGACTCGCACAAAATCCGTACAGAGCTGACTGCTGCAGTTTATTATACTTGTATTTTTGGTAAAAAAAAAAAAAAAACAACAAAAAAAACTAACAAAAAAAACCAGCAAGTTGATAGGACCAATATTTTGGAAAATATTAGTAATTTTGTAACACAATAGCCTTACAATCATATTGCTACGTCCAGAACACTTTGGCGGTGACTGCTGGACAAATATGGTACAGCACAACATAAACACAACCACATCTCGAAATGCACTAGTTTTATTATATCTAGTCATTTATTAATTATGTATTAATAAATGATTGTTTCTGTAGTTAAATAATTGTGGAGCTATGAGGAGCAGCTAAGATGGGTTTCCCAGCATGCATTGGGGAAGGGTATATAAGTAAGGTTTATTTATAGAGAACTTTTCACAGACGGGTCACAAAGTGCTTTACAATGCAAAATAAACACAGTTAAAATAGGGTAGTTACATGTCATGTCTAAACTGTGAGTCAGGTTGATTGTCATTTTGGTGATTCTGTTGTAATTCTATCCATGTGTAGATGATACTCTTGAGCTTTTAATGAAAATATGAGTGTTATCTGTTACCCTTATATAATAGGACAAAAAGGAAAGCTTTAATATCGGTAGTTTAGATCAAGTACTCACTTTATAATATTGGGGGAAAAAAAAAATCAAGAAAATTTACATTTCTTTATAATTTTTCTTTTCCTCCTCTTTCCTATGGTGCCCTAGGTGGCCGCCTAGTCTGCCTATGCCACGGGCCGCCTCTGGATATAACTTATATGTGTTTTTTTTTATTTTTTTTTTTTTATTATCTATAAAACCATGGAAAATAGGTATAAGCTCTGAAACTAAACTACTATGAGATATTTTTGTTGTTATCATTATATTTCTCCAAACAAATGTATCTTTAGTTGTACCAGGCATTAAAAAATGTACAAGAAATTGAAGGAAAACATAGAATGATCTAATAATTTTTCCCCAACTGTATATATTGACCGTGCAAATTCGAAGTAAATACATCACAGACACAAGAAGGGAAAAGTATTTGGATTTATTTGTTTGGGATAGTACAACAGCCATGAGTGAGGGAGAAATGGAAACAGCAATGATGTTACTACCGGTGCATAGAACAACCCTCCTCACCTTCTCAAAGGTGTCTGCCACGTTAGCCAATGGGCTTTGTAATATCTCTTTGGCAAATTTGAGAGACCATTAAACCTGGACTGTTTTGTTTTTGTTTTTTTTTGTTCTTTTTTCTTTTTTATCCACTTGTACAAAAATACTAGCAATTGTTTCTCTTCTTGCAGAACTGAAAAGGCAAGGTGAGAGGAAACAGAATTAGCACTTTGAGCTACAGAAGGACAGAGAGGGGGAGGGAGCTGTCGATACAGCAGTAGTATTTCAAGTCAAGCTACCTGCTACATGTTGATATAACATTCATACATTACTGTGAGATATGTCACCATTTGAATGTCTTTTTTTTTTTTTGTACACCTCAGACTCGGGCATTCAGCACAATTGTAATAGAATACATTATTTATGAGAGTCAAGACGGTAAATAGACATAAAAAAAAAAAAGAAAAGTAAAGATGATAACCGACATTCAGCATTTATGACTGGCAAGTTGACGCGACACCACCACATCGTGTTGAAATTCAACATTTGGCGAAACTTTTCCCAGCTGCCACCCGTCTCCTCTGCTTTGGTGTCAGTTCTATTGTTGATGAAATGTAGCTCTGACAGTTAAATAAAGTGATTCTGGAGCCGGCGCCGTGGACACCAGGGCCGTTTCTTGTTATAGGTGAATACTTAGGGGCCACCAGGGGGCGCCAAAGCTGCATGTTCAGCCTCATATTTGTCGCTATCTTATGTGTTTATTACATCCCTTATATACTTAAAAAAATAAACATAGGATATAAATAAAATAAAGTGCATTTATAAGCTGTGACTGGTGTTTTTATTAGGTCAGGTTCGTTGTACCGCGCTGTCACACAGTTACTGACGTAGCGGCGTAGCAACAGGTATGATGGGGATGATTGACAGCTACCACCTACTACTCCCGCTAGCGAGAGTATTAAGCAAAACAAACACCGTAATGGGATCAAAAAGAAGTTATTTCAGCGGTTGTATTTTTTTAACCCTTCAGTATTAGGGTGCGTGTTTTACGCACACCGCCCTTCGTCTTAAAAACCTTTATTTTATTTTTCACAATTTAAATGAGGTTAGAATTCAAAACTTGTTCACTTTTTGCATGATCTTTACATTTCTGGCCACCAACTAAAATGCACATTGTAAACAAAAGAAAAAAATGAAAAGACTCGCATCTGTTTCTGAAGTGTGCAAAAAATGCACATTTCTCCCATTATAACATTGATCCATAATCCATTAAGGCATAAACCATGCTTTTACTGATATCTGGGCATCATTTGAGAGGTGAGGCTATACAATTATTTATTAACCATTTTTTTTAACATGTGATGTCACTTTGACCATATTTGGAAGGGGAAGAAACTGGGTGTTCTTTTTGCACTAGATGACAGTGATAATCACTGATATATAACCAGTCTGTGAAAAACAAATAACATGTAATCCAATTTTTATGTAGTCAAACATCTTGTCTTGTTTTTTGCATAAAAAATGGTTTGCTTACATTACAAACACGGCATTTAAAGGGTTAAAAATGTGACAATTATTGAATATTTGGTATTTTTATTTATGGCTCCAGTTGACGAAATAGAAAAAAAGAGTTAAAAACAAACTGCATGAAAAAAGTTTTGACATTATTCTGCAAGTGTGCATTTTTCGCACACTTGCAGAAAGGGCGGGATACCAGAGGGTTAAAGTAGACATTATTTAAAAACACTCAAATTCTATTTTATTTATTGACATATAGAGGGTTGCTTTTTTTTTTCTTGTATTAAAGGTATCAGTTGAACTTGCCTGAGTGACTCAAATTAAGATGTTTAATTTTAACTGTCGCCTGTTTTGTTCATGAAGTGAAATAGTTTGTCATCTTAGTCGACCGTCTAAAACAGGGGGGTCCAAATCCAGTCCTCGAGGGCCGATATCCCACATGTTTTAGATATTTCCATCTTCCAGCACACATGGAAACCATTACATCGTTATCAGGCTTCTGCAGAACTTGACGATGAGCAGATCATTAACCCATAAACGCCCAAACAGCCACTGGCGACTAAAACCATCTACTAATGTGAACTGTTTAATAACTGTTGATCCATTAATCCTAATACATGTAAATAATTGGGGTAAAATACAGTTATTCATCTTTTCATTCATTGCATCTGGATGTTCAAAGGCTCTGTAGTTACCATGGAAACGTCGTCATCTTCTATCACACTGATTCACCAGTAAAACCAATGGAGTTGGATCAATGAAAGTGGATGGAATCACTTGCTTATAAATTGTTAATGTCATATTTTTCTGAAAAAATAGTTTTTCATCAATTTTCTCTATTTTATCAATTTAGTAATAACGGGGCATTTTGTAGTAAACGTCCAAAATGTAATAAGTTTTTCATTTCATTTTGTAATGAAGCCGCATTTCGTAATAAATTTTGCCGCATTACGTAATAAGTTATTACATTTTGAGAAGATTATTACAAAATGCACTAGCAACTTTTTTATTTGCTGGGAAATGTCGTAACATGGTGCATTACGTAATAATACCTAGTATTGTCGCTCATTAAACAATGAATTTAGACAAGAGTGACTTTTATTGATTTTTATGTAATTTCCCTCAGAGCTATGTAGCCTAATACATCTATGTACGACGGAATACTCCAAATATAACGTTAGTTGCCTATTTGAAGTTTGGAATTACATAGGCCAATAACTTGTGGCCAAATTCAAAATGCGGCAAAATTTATTACAAAATGCGTTGGGGAGGTTTATTACAAAATACGGTTTGATCACAAAATAAAATGAAAAAGTTACTACATTTTGGACGTTTATAACAAAATGCACCGTTATTACAAAATGTAGCTCAACAAACCCTCAACTTGAATCTGAGCTTTTATAAAAATCTACATGATCCATGAATTAAATATAGGAAAATACATGATTTACATTGAAAAAAAATGCTAAATAAAGAACATAATATTGCAATGGTGATGGTGATTAGCCATAAAAGTAGCATTGGGTCTTTATGGGTTAATTGAACCAGGTGAACTGGAAGAGGGAAACATCTAAAACATGTAGGACACTGGCCCTTGAGGACTGGATTTGGATACCCCTGATCTAAAGGGTTAGGAATCTCTTTATTGTAGTTTGACAACCTAGGACCCCCATGAGGCTAGAAACGGCCCTGGTAGACACAGACGGGGAACCTCACATGTTCTGATATTTCATTCTGGGATGGGGTCAAACATCCACAAATAAAGATCCAGTTTGGCTATACAATGTGTCACAGTAACACACACACACATATGCGCGCGTACACACACACACACACACACACACACACAGTAAATCAGTTTCCAGAGTGAGGAGGTAATGTTGAAGGTGGTGACACATTGTGTTTCCGTATCCTAACACTGAACCTCATGTGCATTTCCTTGAGTCCCGCATCATTTGGCCTTTCCAGACTCCACTGATCGTCTTAAATTTCACCGTCTCTATTTTCTAACACTAATACCACGACTGCAGTTTCTTTTACGTCGTTATCAAGCGCCGTTCTCCGGCTCGGAGCGCCCCCGACAGTCTTTAAAAATGCCAGATGAGTGAAAAGCCGATGAGCAAAGGCAGCCAATGAGAGGAGCAGCTATGAAGTCTGTCGATTATTTTTCTCTTTTTTTTGTTTTTTTTTTTTTAATTCACAAATTAAACTCAACTGATTTTGTATTGAACAAATGTGTCACTGTTGATTACTAAAACTACAACCCATTCACGTTTTCAGCAAAGTGATTTCGGATCCATGTTGCAGTTGTCTTAATCAACTTGCCAAACCTGCAGCTTTTTTCTGAAATAAAATTAAAAAAAAGAACTAAGTGTGCAAATCATCGAGGGGGTTTCACTACAATATGAGGCACTGTCTCATAAAGGGTCACCGGGGTCAGACGCCCCAGATGTCAATAAAAATAAAACTCTGTAAAACATTTAGATATAATAATGCTGCTTTTCTGTGTTGAGAAGGACCTGGACTCGCTCTTCTCCGGTCAGGGCGGTGGACCTCTCAGTCTTTTGGACCGTCTTCATTGTTTTCTGTTGGATTGAGTTCATGAAGAGGACGTTAATATTGTGACTACTTTTGTAAAAACAGAAACAAAAATGAGCGACTGAAGATGGAGCAGTCACAACGAAGCAGGAAGAAAGAAGGAAAACAAGGTGAAGCAGTAGTGAGTTTGTGGATATGGACCAGATATGTACACACATATTCATACTAGAGGTGTGAAAAAATATCGATACAGCAATATATCGTGATACTTTAACCTCCAATATAATATCGATATTTCAACCCTTAATATTGATTTTTTTTTGGAAAAACAAAAATAATTTCTTTGTAACATTAGTTTAATTCACAGTACTGTAAGTGACAAACTTGATGCATTTTATGTTTAATGCACTTTATGTTAAGTGTA